>BMAV01009322.1:0-12752 GCA_019973955.1 Trichonephila inaurata madagascariensis
TAATGGAAATTAAACACTTATTGTTACTAAATATACACATCATAGGTTACTAAATATACACATCATCAACGTGGGCGACAACGCCCCCCTGTGGGCGTTTGAGACTTTCAAGGGGCCAATCAAAGTTCCAGAGAAAATAAGGTGGCATTGAGATGGTAGGGAGGGGCTTCAGCAGATTAATCAAATATAGTGTAAATAGACAAAAAAAAACACGCACACACACTCTGATTATGTATTAACAAAAGTAAAATTTTATACTGGTTACCTTATGTTGATTGTATGTATTTAAGGTATCCGACTACGTTCAGAACCGTGATTTTGCAAAAGTGTATAAATGGATATTTACGATATTTAGTGTCACTTAGATTAGAATACATGTATATAATTGTTTTAAGGACATTTTGACAAAAAAATATTTAAATACAATATTTTGTCAAAGCATTAACTTAGAATGACCCATTTTCAAAATATTCTTCTTTTGTGAAAAATGCCTCTATTATAATAATATTTTGCCTGTGTATTGCTTAGACCTCTGTACAGAGGCTCAACTAAAATTTTTGAAATATATAACTTAGAAGTGGGTTTATCAATGTTTTACGACAACAGAGGGAAGAAATTTTAAGAAAAAAACACCGATAATTATTTCAAATGGTTGTAACTCTGAAAATAATGTGAATTTTTCAAAAATCATAGTTGAGCCTCTGTGCAGAGATTTCAGCTGTAGACAGACAACATATTATTATAATAGAAGCATTTTTCACAAATAGAGAACATTTTGAAAAAAGATTGTTCTAATTTAATTTTTAGCCAAAATATTTTATTTAAATAATTTTTTTTGTCAAAATGTCCTTAAAACAATTTTATACAAGTATTCTAATTTAAGTGACACTAAACATTATGAAAATTATCTATTTATGCGCATTTTTAAAATCACGGTTCCGAACGTAGTCGGATACCTTAAATCATTTCTATCACATGTACAAAAATTCACATGTTTCGGTAGTTCGGAAAGTAGGTGAAATACTTAAGGTATGCGTGAAAACGTTCGGAACCGTGATTTTAAAATAGTGCGTGAATGGATACTTTTCATAATATTTAGTGTTACTTAGATTAGAATACATGTTTAAAATTGTTTTAAGGACATGTTAACAAAAAAAAATATATAAATACAATATTTCGGCAAAAAATTAACTTAGAATAACCTTTTTTCAAAATGTTCTCCTTTTTGTGAAAAATGCTTCTATTATAATAATATTTTGACTGCATATAGCTCAGACCTCTATACAGAGGCTCAACTACAAGTTTTGAAAAATGCACATTATTTTCAGAGTTACAACCCTTTGAAATAAGTATCGGAGTTTTTTTCTTAAAATTTCTCCCCTCTGATGTGTCGTAAGACATGGATAAACCCACTTCTAAGTTGTGTATTTCAAAAGTTCTAGTTGAGTCTCTGTACAGAGGTCTGAGTTATATGCAGGCAAAATATTATTATAAGAACATTTTTTTAAAACAATATTTTGAAATGGTCATTCTATGTTCATTTTTGGTCAAAATAATGTAGTTAATTAATTTTTTTTGTAATACTATTCTTAAAACAATTTTATATACATTTTCTAATCTAAGTGACACTAAACATCATAAATATTATCCATTTATACGCTTTTGCAAATTCACGGTTCCGAAAGTAGTCGGATACCTTAAAAATTACATTACATTCAGACCTACATTAAATTGAAAAATATAGTAAATCTTAATCTCTGTAGTGTAATTCTTGTGTCTTTATCTGTGAGCAGTAGAAAAAATGTTTCGTCCACTGCATTTCATTACGTATATTATCCGAGAAATACGAGTATAATTAAATACGTTAACCAGTAATTAACGTGCGATTCTTTAAAGGCTAAGACTGTCATTTTTTTATTTTGAAAGCAATAGTTTATTGGGAGTTTCTGTCCTTGAAACCACTGAAGAGCAGAGTGATTGACCGAGGAGGGCGAGCGCCTCTAATAAATCTTGATCACCCCAAGGCGAAGGGGTGACTGACCTAGAAGGGGTGTAAGTGTTGTTTTCTCTTTTCTCTGGGTGGCAACAGGGGAAAAGCGCTCCGAGAGGAAGAAAGGGTTCCTCTAGATGCGTTTGGAGAAACGGACGGCTATGACGTGCACAGTAATATAACTTTTATACATCTTGTAAATGCTTAATAAATGTTTTATTTAAATTGAAACACTCGTAGCCACATCATTTATTTCACCTTAGTTTACAGTTTGTAAATGGGTTGTAGAAGTTTTATTTGAACATTCTGGCACTTGAATACGAGGTGTTAGAAAAGCATTTTGAATATAAGAGAAAGTAGAGCATGGATGCTTAAAATTGAGACACTTACGCCGTTGAAGGACAGCCTTCACGAGGCTGTAAAATCATCTTCAGGAAATTATCGAAAATGATCCTGGCAAGTGCCTGATGAATGCGTAGAAACTGCATTTGAACAATTAAAGGGTAAAAGCGCAAAAACTTAAGAGTAAGTACAGTTTTAGAATTAATGATCGGAGTCAAACTGTACGCAAAGAAGTACAATATTGGGCCAAACCATTGAAGGCTATGCTGAAAAGATGATTGCCTGGCAAGTCCGCGTGAAAATATCATGAAGACGAATTAACGGGACAGAAGGACAACCACAGCTGGTCACATCTTCGTCTTCATCTCTGCGTCAACACCAGATTCAGTTCCAGCAGTTTTCCTGGAGAGTTGACGGATTGGCTGCGTTTCCACAACCAGTTCAAAGAGAATCCAGCAGAAGATAAGAGCATTGATGATGGGGACAAGTTTCAATACCTCATCCAGGCAGCAACTCCCAAAATCCGGGCCAGGGATATATGGGTAAGAAGTTTTCCGGCGACCCCTGAAACTACAGAAGACTTTTGAATACCTAAAAAATGCGGTTCGGACAAGAGGATGTCTTGATTCCAAGTGTATGTCCGAGAACTCTTAAAGCTAGTTCTACAGAACACAGAAGTCAGAAAGTAAATTTGTCTTCAGCTGTATGACAAGATTGAGGCCCAGCTACGCGCGCCTTAGAATCCTTAGGGAGTCACCAAAGGTATGCAGCCATGCTGTTCCCCGATGGTGGAATCCTGTCTTCCCGCTGAAATTCTGCGCGCCTGGGAGAGGAATACGTTGGCTATTCATCAGATGAATCAGGTAAGAAAAGACCTTGATTCTCTTATGAAATTTTTATCGATAGAGGTTTCTTCAGAGTGAGGACAGAATAAAAACTAGCTAGGAATAGTTTGATTCTGAAATTTAATTATAAGAAAAATTAGGAAATCTTTTCCACTACTGCAACTACTGCAGATTTATTTAATAGTAACTTTAAAACGAGAGGAGCTTTAAATTTAAGTGTGTGATAATTGTATATTTTGTGAAAAAATGCATGCCTCTGAAAATTGTTGTGAAGCAGCTATGTTGTTATATGATGTTAGAAGAATGCTGTGTGATTAAGAAGGCGTGTGTTATATTTGTTTAAAGGGGTCACATGTCACATTCATGTAGATCAGATGTTAAATGCATAATATACAATAAACGACATTATGCTGTGTTATGCTCTAAATTGCCTTTGAGATCGGGTTTTGAAACCCGAAAGTGCAAGCGTTGAGAATAGCACGACTGCTGGACCATCTAGCTCTAATGTTTTGGCTAATCAGAAGCTTGCACTTCTGAAGTTCTCTTGCAGACTCTTGCGGTTGTGTTGCAAAACGGAAACCATAAGGATTTAGTAAGAGCTTTAATTGACACCGGATCTCCAAAATGTATATATTTTAAAATCCACTGTGGAAAAATTAGCATTTAAAATATAGAAGAGAAGAGTTTATTCATTCTTTGTTTGGCGGTACAAAAACAAAAATGTATGAGCATAAAATGTTATAAATTTTGTTTTAACTGATGTTGTCATAGTATACTTGTAACTTAAATGTGTATGACCAAGAAATGATATGTAATGATGATTCCACAGTATCAGACATGGTCCTTGGATAAATAGGTTAAAAAATAAAATTAATTTATCAGATAGAGGTCATAATTTGGGGGGAATAGAAATTTTAAAAGGAGTAGATGCTAGCTGGAAGCTACTGGCTGGAACCATGTTCTATTTAAAATCCTGGCCCACTGTAGCAATAAAACTAAATTAGGTTGGACACTTATGGGAAAAACTTGTAGAATAAGACTAAGTTTATTAACAATCATTTTATGAATGTTGCTTCCATGTTTTGTAAATGATATGTGTATTTCCGATTTGTGGAACCTCAAGATGATTGTTTATCATGTAAAATTAACTTTGTCGAAGAAAATTGAAGGTAAGGCTAACTCTAAGGTCCACTGTTATCCATGGCTAATCCTATTTTTTGATTCAATTGGTTTTGGCTCCTGTGACTTTAAAAACCAAAATTAATTTTAAGAACTTTGGAAGTAAAATTAAAAATAGGATGAAAATCTTCCAGAAAATATTTTAAATCAAGTTAAACAGTGGTTAGAGCAACTCTATACTTTACGGGTATTAAAATACCTCGATATTTTGAATTTGAGCTCTAATGGAATTAACAGAATGTATTGCATGTGTTTTGTGACGCTAGTAAAAGCGTATGCCGATTGTGTATTTTTGAGGGTAGAATATGAGGAAAATGTTTTGTGAAATTGATGGGCAAAAGCGAGGGTAGCTCCTTTAGAAGATATTTCCTATCCCCCGTTTGGGTTATTATCTTACACACTTGGAACCCGACTTGCGGCTTCTGTTAAGAACGACTTAAACTTGCCAGATGTGCGTATTTATTATTTGACAGATTCCATGACGGCGTTAGCATGGATACAACGTACTAGAGATTTGGGGGCGTATTTGTTTTAACAGGGTGAAAGAAATCCGAAACCTTTCGGATGTTAGTAGCTAAGAACGCGTGCTTTCAGAAAAATTTCACTTGGACATTCTTACTCAGGGGCTGTAGCGCTCAACAGCTTATTTATTTAAAGATGGTGGGAGGGAACCCTCCTGGTTGTCCGAAAACCCGGTTCAATACCCGAGATCAAACAAGGTCCCGGATGAAAATGCAATAAGAATTTAGGAGTTAAAGGAAATCTGTTTTGGTTAATACCGCTAAAATTGAGGGTTCTTTGGCACTGTAAATATTTCTCATCTTACTTAAAAGTTGTTCGCACGATGGCTTGGATATGAGGAAACATGAGGAACTTATGCATGCAGGTGTATCTATTGTAATGAATCATTTGCGAGAAATTTTTGGATTTTAAAATTAATCAGACAAATAATACAAAAATGCACTAAATACAAAAAGATTTTTCAGCCTCAAAAACAGAGGAGATGGTACCATCTTTTTAGAAAGATAGGGCCGAAACAACTCCCAAAATATTTCAAGTTGTAGGAGTTGATCTTGCAGGCCGCTTTATTTAAAGATAAGCGTAAAGGTTGGGTAGTATTATTCACTTGTGCTGTATTCCGAGCAGTGCATTTTGAACTTATTACATCTCTTTCTACCGCAACATTTTTTTACAATCTTTAGAAGATTTATTTCGAGAAGAAGCCGACCGATATTATTTATTCGGATAATGTGGAACAAATTTTGTTAGGTCTAATAGCGCACTTAATTCTATTGACTGGGATGTAGTAATGTCCTGGCTTCATGTCAAAAATAAAATTAAATTTAACCTCTCCCAGTGCCGCATGGAGGGGATTTTTGGGAAAGAATGATTCAAATGTTAAAAAAATTTTTTTAAGAAAAAGTTAGGTAAGCTTCGTTATTACGAAGAATTAAATACTGACTATAGAATGTGAACATGTGATCAATTCAGACCCTAACACATTTTGAGAGTTTTAATGATTTATCACCATTAACACCATCATGTTTTAAAAAGAAATCGAAACGTCAGTTAACTGACATAGATTGTCTAGATCATCAAGAAATCAATAAGAGGATTGACATGTTCAAAACCATTCGGGAACAGCTTAGGAAAGATTTAGAATTGAGTACCTAGGCCAACTGAGAGAGCAAACGCGGCGTCAGAAATCAAGACCTTAACGTGGAGAAGTAGTTGTGGTGGAAAATAGTTTAAAGATCGACTCTTGATGTCTCTTGCTAGGAAATTTCCCAACTAATTCCTGGAAAGATGGACACATTAGAGTCGCTCGAGTCAAAACTGAGACGGGAACTGGTCAGTGCAAAGACTTTACAATCTAGAACTGCGGGGGAACCAGAAATTAGTTTACCAAAAGATCTGACTGATTCTGTCATTCGCACAAGGGAGGCAGAAAGTAACTACCCCAAGCGTTTGACATATGCCTAAAAAATTTTTTTTGTACAAGTTTTGTTTACGTAAATTTTGATTTATTTTAACACCAGCATTCTTAGCACCTATATTGTTAATCTTTTACTGTTGTATTTTATATGTTGTGTTTGAGTTTTTACAGCAGGGAAAAATCAAGGTGGGAAAAATTCGCGAAAAACCACTGAAAAAGCAAAGGATGTGATTGACCCGAGGGGGCGAGGCGCCTCTATAAATCTTAGTCACCCAAGGAGCGAAGGGGTGACTGACCCTAGGAAGGGTGTAAGCGTTGTTTCTCTTTTCTCTGGTGGGAACAGGGGAGAAAAGCGCTCAAAAGAGAGGGAAAAAGGTTCCTCTAGATGCGTTTGGAGGAAACGGGCGGCTATGAGCGTGCGCGATAATACTTTAAAAATTTTTATGCATCCTTGTAAATACTTAATAAATGTTTTATTTAAATTGAGAAACACTCGTAGCCACATCATTTATTTCGCACTTAGTTTACAGTTTGTGAATGAGTTGCTATTTTCAGTATTGAACAGTTTCTTCATATAATCAAAACCGTATTTCAAAAGCGTCTTTATAGCATGTTAGCTACAACTTTTATTCCGTTCTTTTAAATCAAGAAGAAATTCAAGAACGCTTCAATTCCAACAATATCCTATCTAAAAATAAAGTATATAATATTACACATTTAAGTATATTTATGGCAATAGCTATTTCAGATTTCCAAGTAAAAAAAATGGGGGATTTAGAAAAAAATATAATTAAAAATATATATTCTATTAGTTATAGAATACTTTTAAATTGAATTCTTGTTTCCACCCTGTATTATGTACGCTCTTATTTCTCTAGAGTGAGAGGGGGTGGCATCGAAATATTCACTAGAAAATGGGGCACCAGTTAAAAAAAGGTTTGGAACCTAAGATATACATGTACACATTGTGTCTAATAAATAGTTGTAGTTTACTTTCTACAAACCAATGGTTTGTAATAAAAGTAGTTCCAGTCAGATTAAAATAAATAAATTGCAATTAATGTATCATAAATATATCTTGACTAATATTTCCCTGTTTTAATATTCCTCTATACTTCCGTAAAATTAATGGACAATTTCAATTTGTTCTAAGAACTGTGAATATGGTTATGAGTGTATATGTTGCAAAATATTAGAAGTATTTATAGTGACAACTGAAATGGTATGCATTTCTCAGTTAAGATAAATGATGTATTCTGCAATGTTTTCCCTGTCTCGATATCAGAGTAAAATATGTGTTTCTGAAGAAAATTTCACATATGTATATGTTACCATTATCCAGAATGACAGGGCAGTTTAAATTATTCGTGTAAATACAGACATTATTAAAGCATGAAGTTAATAGAAAGATATATTGTTTCTAGAATGATAAATACCCTTACATGCAATGAAAACATTGTTTAATAATAATTAGCACTTTGATGTTCCTTGCTGATTTCTATTTTTTGGTTTAAAACAGACGCGAATATTATAACTTATAAATTAAAACACAGACGTTTTCTTCTCCCTTCTCTGGAAATTGTAATAAAACGTGTAAGACGAAAGGAAACTTAGATTGAGGTTTAAAAAAACAAGGTTTATGGTCAAAACATCCAAAATTCGGGGTAGGGTTGGGGGGCGGGTATAAAAGATAAATATAGTTCCTTTTTTTTTTTTGAATTTCAAGTCCTATGATTTGTAAATCAAGATGAGAAAACTATAAACGTGTGTTTTTTAACCCAGTCGAAAGCTTAATCATGTATGATTTAGGTAGCATTAACTTAAAAACAATATATATAAATATTCAACATCAATAAACACCCAGACAACGAAATTTAGAGAATTTTCACATTATGGCCGATTTCTCAAAACCTATTCGAAATATTTCAATAAAATTTGACAGTTATACACATTTATAGTGAAGAAACGATATACCACTCAAAAAGTTTTTTCAGTATGCAAGTTTATCAGTAAAATTTCTAATGGTTGAATATACAAAATTCCAGGGCTGGGAAAGGTCGACTCCTACTGCAGTGGATAGATAAATGAGTACCAAGCTTGATTGGGGACAAGCACTGGGGGTCTCGCTTCAGACTGACCGCCTGATCGGGACATCTGCTCCAGCACCTCAGTCACGTATACTGGGATGGGCACAGTAGGCCCTGGTCCTCACAGGCGTTGCACCACTGAGTTTGAGTTTGAGAATATAAAAAAATGCACTTTTTATATTGTACACAGAGGGAAAGTTTACAGAAGTATTTACAAGGCACAAATTCGAAGAACTAGATTAAACTTTACTTCAAAAAATGATACTTCGAAGTACATTGATTACCGATCTCGCCATCGTAATCTAATTGTTTTCATATTATCTTGGTATTTCCTTTTGCTGCCTCACCGAAATTAGGTGGTATTGTGACCTGGCTATTTCATTAATGTTAATAATACTGCAAAAATATGGAGAAGTGGTTAGAATGAACCAATCCGGTCCTACATTGGTCATTATAATAAGGCATTGGGCGTCGTATGCTAAAGATATAAAATTAGAATACTATGAGGAAAACTGAAAAAAACCCTAAGAAAATAGCTTTCCAATCTCCAGGAATTTTTCCTCACCACATATTGAATTATCGGAACCGATTGACGCTGTTCCTCGAATTTTGAGCTTGTGCACATCATACCACAAAATAATAAAAGAACATGACAACGTGCAAAATATAGTACCACAGAACCAATACATAATAGAATAATATTTGCTTAGTAATAATAACGATATAAAATAGTTTAGCAATGCATAGTTTAATAATAATAATACATATTTTCTGTCACATTTCTTTAAATAAGATATAGCATATATTATTATTTATAACCGCATTTTTCAAAATGTGGTGTGCCCCCCCCCCTTGAGGGGTGCAAGCATATTAAAAAGTCAAAAACAAAAGATTATTTTAAAAAAAATATTAATTTACTTAAAGCAAAAAAACGAAGTACTTTCTGATAAAATTAAAATAAAATACACATTTACACTGATATAATACACTTATATAAATGTATCAGTACTATACGATGTATATTTTATTGTAATTTAACAATGCTAAGTTAAGAACATGTTTTGATAATTATTAGTGACCCAATGTGGCCATGTATTAACACTTATCTTGATAATTTGTATGGTTTATAATTAATTCCTTAACTGTCGATTAAAAGTTACGCAATCCGCTCCCCAATGCCACCGTTTTCCACGTAGACCAGCGTATTTGGATGGTTTACTTAAGGGGAGGGGGAGGAGAAAAGAAATAAGCAAATCTTCTGAAATAAGAAATCCTTCGCAAACACTGTCAAGGTCCTTTTATTGCTTTCCAAAATCTTCGGAATAATGTATGGATAGCACTGAACAGAAGAGATCGTACTTCGGAAAGACGTATATATACGTCCTGGACAATCTGATTGGGACGATTATATACGTCGCAGGCACATAAGAAGTTAAAGTCGTATGGTAGCTTTAGTGTCACAGTATGGTATTATTGAATTTGCAATACATTGTTATTGTATGGAGGGGGGTGCAATGAAAATGATGATTGAATTTTGGGTCACGTATATTGAAAGTTGCAGTAGAACTGATTTGTAATTAAACTACTTAATTCGTTTAACAATTTAGTTGCAATAAACAGGGGGTTTTGTAAAAAAAATTTATATTAATATTTTAGATTAATTGATTTTTGATTCATAGTTTTTACTCCTATATAAAACATAAGGCAAATAAAATGAAGAAACACTTTCAAAGGTATTGGTGTTACACAAAATTTGTAATTGGTTAATTTCAAAATTTAAAACCTAGAATCAAAATTTTAATAAAAGAAATAATGGGAAAAGTTATAATAGAAAAAATGAAACTGTTCATGAAAAAAAAAATTAGTGCTGAATAAAATTACAATTGAATTTTCAATTAGACATCCATTAAAATTAAAATGTACTTTTGACGTATGAAAATTGGATAATAATATCGATTTTTTAAATTTTCAGTATAAGGGTAATGGTTAAAACAACCATCAGTGTGACAAAATTCAAATAAAGTTTTTTTTTTCTTCTTTTATATAAAACATTCAATTACACTTTAATTTTTAAAAAAAAATTTTTTAGACGAAACGTTGTTTTTTAATTTTTTTTTACATTTTATTAATTGTTTCCTGAATAAATTTAGATGCTTTATTAAGCGGAAAATATCGACATAACTGCGTTTTAGTTATTTATATTTTATTGTCGACCAATTTAGTCAAATAAACAGATGTCCCTAAATGCCACGATATACAGCCAATAGCACATGCCGTTCCCATTCAAACGCAATAATAATACCGACGACAGTACTTGGCGACAATTTTTTGAATTGGCGATGTCTTTTCAGTTGACGAAATGAGTAAGCGGTATAATAAGCAAGTATCAAATTTTTTATATAGGATATTAGATTTAACTACTATAGCAACTCAAAATCTGTTTATCATGTACTTCATAGCTTATAACCAGATATTTTTTTCGAGTTTCAGAAGTTGATATATTAATATTATTAATGTTCATTTGATTAAAATTCTTAAAATATATTTGAATTGAAAGAAAGACACATAAAATATTTAAAATTAAAGTAATACTACATTTACTTCTATTCATGTAAGCACATTTTAAGTGAAACATAATTTTTTCTCAATAACGAATTCAAATTGAAAATAAAAATAATATATGGGGTTTCTAAACTTCTAAATTATTCAGTAAATATGCACATTAAAAAAAGTGCATGTGTTGTTGATTAAAAATTTAAATTTGTACACTTAAAATTTAAAAATATTTTTTTCCTGTAAAAACAACACGGTACTAAAAAAAATTTTATTTTTCTACATGCTTTATTTGTTCTGTTTTCTTTTCTTCAATTATTAATACAAGAAAAAATGCTCTCAATACGTTTTTAAACATTTTACGAAAACTATGTCGAAGTGTGGAAGATTGAAAATTAGATTTATAAAAAAGGGACGTGGAAGAAAAAAAGAGAATAAAAAATTAAATAGGTCTTAGATATATCTTATAACCCTCAAATTACTATTTTTTTTAAAATTTTATCAACCTTTCTTTCCTTTTTTGTATTTCATTCATAATTCATTTTTTCTTGTCTTATGATTTTGATATTAACATATCTACCTTACATGATACTGCGTAAAAAGCTATTATAAGTAAGCAAAAAATTCTAAGAAAAAAAAAATATGAAATGTAATAACTTAGTTGAACAAGAAGGAAATAGTAAACAAACTAAGGTATAAAAATATTGGCAAGTAAGACATATTTTAGCTATAACAATGCATAGATATGAAGTATTGTATTCAAAAGTATACAAAAAATAGAATAAGAATAAAAGTGTAACGATCTTTCGTCTCTCTTTTCTTTCCCCAATAAATTCAATTACACTTCTTAAAAGCATTATTCCAATCGCTGTTTATATTTCAAGTGTGTATCTAAGAAAGTAATCTATTTATACTTTTCTTATAAAAGCTCACAAAAAATAATATTATATTTCCTCAAAAATTAGAAATATATTCCAGTTATATTTTTCCCTGATGAATTCAAAAGTGAATAGAGGAACTAAATATTAAATAAGGGTTTTATTATCAACGACTTTTTCTTCTGAAAGTGTTTACAGTCAGCGAAGAAATGAGATACAAACGTTGGTGAAATTTTTATGAAGTTCATTCAATATTCTGTACTTATTTTAAGAGGTTTTAACATGAAAAACTACTGAGAAATGATAGAAATATTTCTACGGCTATTTTGAGGGAAAATAAGAAATTTTTTAAAGCTTTCTAAATGGGATTTAAAGCATATAAATTTTTAACCGTTAACAATAGTGTTTCCCGTTAGTGATATGATTAATTGTTTGCTTACTACCCAAAAAAAAAATATTTAATACATTTTTTTACAATCTTCAGATGTCATGTAGAAAATAAATTTTATAAGAAATTTGTTGTATATAGGTACGCATGTATTTCGAAAAGAGAGGTAACAAGTGCTCTGATGGGGCGCAAATGACCAATATGGGAAAAACACTTTCATGAAGCAGCGTTTTCAAACTGTGGGCGAGCTCCCTCCTCAGGAGGATGTGATTACTCTACAAGAAGGGGGCGAGCATTTGAAAGTCGAAAGTAAAAGATTATTTTAAAAAAGAAAATATTAAATGACTGAAAGTAAACAAACGAAATGCCTTCCGACATAATAAAAAATAAAATACAAATTTACACTGACATAATACCTTTATAAATGTAAGTACGCAAATCATAAGTATCACTCTTCGAAACGGATTTTGCAATAGCGTATAAATGGATAATATTTATTAATATTTAGTTACTTAGATAGAAAATGTATATAAAATTGTTTTTTAAAAATATTA
>BMAV01009323.1:0-20163 GCA_019973955.1 Trichonephila inaurata madagascariensis
CACATCTTCCTTTACTCAAATAAAATATACATAGAAAAATAATGTGATATTTAAGTATATTTTCCCTTGCAGTTTTAAAAATTACACGATTAATTTTAAAAGGGCAACCCCCCTAATTTGGGGATGGCACTTTTCTCATTATAACGATTTTTACCAGACTTGTGTAGCGGATACTTGAAGAATTTAACAAAGGATATTTATATACAATTACCCAACTTATATACTTATACTTTTAGTAGTATGACTTATTTAAATTAGTCTTCGAGGTGTTGTTATGCATAACAATTTTAATCTTCGCCTCCCAAAAGAGATAGCGTATAATGTTGAGTTTATAGTTGTATTAACGATTGTCTAGAACACCAAGTTATAGAATGAGCTGTGTTTGGTGACATGGTCATGTAACCGGGACAACAAAAAAGTTCCCCATGGATTTCGCACCATATGTGATGACTTAGAGCAGAGAACCTTAAAATTGGAACCATCACTTTTCTATATGACGTTGTTTAACAAATTCTCCAATTTAAACAGAAGCTACAATATAGCTTAAAACGGATTCTATTATAAAAAGAATATATTTCGTTAAATTTTTTAAAAAGTTTGATTACTTATTACACCATGTCCATAAATTAAGGATAATGTTGGGGGAAAAAATAGAATCAGAAGAAAACTAATATGACTTATTTGAAAAGTCTTATTATTCAAAAAGGTAAAGAGCTAAAAGAATGCATAGTTTGATATCAAAAAAAATGTTGATTTTTGCTCCCTGGAGCAAATAAAAAAAAGCCTTTTTATAAAAACCAATATTACATGCTTGGTATGATGGTTAATACATAGTATGTGTCTCCCAGACGATGCAATACACTCCGTACAAAAGCTAGGCATGCTGAGTAGGGATTGCAATATGGGCCCAAAAAGTTCAATACCGGTATTCGGTAATATTTAAATTTAATAGGGGATCCCGGGTTTTTAAAACCGGAAGAGTTTTAGAAAAAAAAAAAAAACACAATTTTCTTTTTTTTATATTTGTCAGTTATATTAGAGAGTGTAAATATAGCAAAAAATAAATTATAATTTACAAATTATAACAGTGTATAAATTATCACAAAAAAAGGGTAAATATCCCTATTTAGTCTGGGGTACTATTACAAATTTTTGTAATGTTATCTTAAAAAACTTAATGCATCAATTGTACTGCCATTAAGTCCGGAACAAAATTTTGTGAAAAAATTACCAGCTGTCGAAAACGCTCTTTCGGCATCTACTCTAGTTGGTGGTACTGTTAGCAATGCGCGATATACTTTTTCCAAGTATTTACCTCTAAATCCTTCATCTTCAAATAAATCAATTCTTCGTCAAATGATTTTGGATATAACTGATTTCTGTATTATATTTTGTTTTCTTGAAATTTTTTTAGTTACCCTTAACCCGCGATCACTCGCGCGGGGTGTTCTGTACACCCCAGCAACAAGAAAAGCCTCCTAGGGTACTAAACAGAATGCGCAGAACCATGATTTTTTTCTGTAGCTGCCCATTTTAGGTCATTGAACCTTCATGCCTGATGTAATCAATCTCGCTAGGACAATTGGAATGTAACGACCTTCAAAATTTTATCTGAGGTGCTGAGAACACCCCGCGAGTGATTGAGTTATATTTTCGTATTCGAAGCATCTGAAATAGAGTACGTTTTACTCTTTCCATTTACATTTTTTTTTTCAAATATATTAATATGCATGCATATTTTATTTAAAATTTCAATAATTGTAGCTTAAAAATAATATAATTCTATAAAATAATTGTAAAATAAAATTTTTAAAAAAAATTTTTCAAAGCATTTTTTAGAAATTATGACAAAAACTTCATGGGAAAGGGAGAAAAAGCGATTTCGTCGTCTATAAGATACTGTATCAACAGATTGTCAAGATGAACTGAGTGAATTCGATGACTGCGTAATTTTAAAATCAAACTTGGAAAGATGAAACTTGAAATTGTAAATTTTTATAATACAGGCGGTATTAATATCACTGATGAAATGTGCAGTATTTATGATGTATCGCGAATATGTTAACGTTGGCCACTGCGAATATTTTATCATTTACATAATACTGCAGGAATTAATGCTTCCATTGTCAATCATTCGGTTCTTCCTGAAAATAAAACGAGACGTTCAAGATTATTATAGAAGATTAGAATGGATCGTGTGCAGCCACAGTGGGATATGAGATCGGAAATCCCAAACTTTAACAAAATATTTAAAAGAAGCTTTACTGACACAGAAGATATTAAAAAAAGCATTAATCCACCAAAAAAGGGCCGTATCACTGTTTGTCTACGGGTAAAAGATGTAAAAATTACTTTTCTTTTTCTTCAATGTAAGAAAAATATGTGCTTAAAGCATATGAAAACAGTCTCCTCTAAATGTTTGGAAAATGATTAAAATTTTATTTTTCTACTTTTTACTATCCTTATCATTAATTATAGGTTAAATTATTACTGGTATATACGTTTTACCTGTGGTTTATGTAAAAATATAAAATTTTGTACTTAAAATGAAAAATTTTGTAGGTTTACTTTAATTAATGTTAGTCCATTTGTATGCAATAAATTTAATAATTTTATTTGTATAATACAAAAAAAAATCTTGTACTTCATAAATATATATCATAATTGAGACTTTAAAAAATGTTCATATTTAAATACACGTGTTAAAAGTTTGGGGTGTTCTCTACACCCCGCAAGTAACGACGGTAGCAAAACAGGCGCGAGTGACCGCGGGTTTAAATTTAATTTTTTGTTTAAGAGACAATTTTTTTCATTCGACATTAGTGCATCATCATCTTCGATAATTGTACCCAATTTTCTGAATGTAAAGGGTTTGTGGAAAAAAAAATTTAGAAATTTAAATTTTTAGTCTGTCTTTTTTTTTTTTAATTTTAAATTTTAAAACATTATAATTATGTAAATACCAAGATATTTCCTTTTTCCCGGTATACCATTCTCCTTTGTTTTTTTTAAATTTAATATATAAAATTTTCAGATAGTGATGTATGCTTTTTTCAGTGACTGCAACATGAAATTTATTGTTGATTAGCTGTTAATAAATTAGAATTTTCCGACATAATGCCTCAACAACCAGTTTTGTTGGAGAAAAGGTTAAGGGGTTTTCGCTGATATTGTCAATTCCCCACCGGAACAATTAATTTGCAGGGTTTGTCGATCATTGCTTTTAGATTGATTTTTTAGTTTAAAAATCCCACATTAGGGGGAAAAAACCACCGTGTTTTTTGAATCTAATATTAACATATGTTTTTTGGGGTGTGTGTTTCAGTGAATACCGAAAATATTTAACCCCAACGGTCTGCACAAACCGCCATTCCAGAGATGCTTTTTCTGCCTTCCAAAAGACCCCCAAAACGGCCGAGTCGCATTCTTAAAAACTCAACCGTTTTTAAAATCCCCCCTGAAAACAAAAAAAAATGTGCCCCTGCATTTTGAAGCACTCCCGAATGGCAAGATTTGGCAGACCGCTAATTAATTTTATACCGGTATTACAAAACTGCAAATGGCCAAAATCCGGGATTGACCCCATACCAGATTGCAATCCCAATGCTGAGTATCAAATTATAGAGACGGGAATATTACGCCACCATAAAATAAGGCTCTGCAAATTCCAAGAGACATGTAGGAGGGGTTAACGGGCGCAACTGTGGTCAAGCTTGTCCTACACTTTTTCTACCTTATTCAAGTCCCGGTGAGAATGTTAGCCAGTCCATACGGGTGATATTCTCCGACTAAAGGCATTCATTTACAATGTTTGCATGGTGAGGACGGGTGTTGTCATCCAGAAACACAAATTCTGCGCCCTTGGCGCCCTGTAACAAAGTACCCGTTATTTCAAAATGACGTCCCGATGGATTTGACTTGTCATGGTTCCAATTTGAACATGCAGGTCAGTTCTGAAACTCAGAATAATCCCCCCACCTAATGTTTATTCCTGCATCACCGAAATAGTGTCATTCAGTGATGTTCTCTTGGAGGTAACGCAGCGTCTCTCAAACTGTGGGGCACTCCCTTCCCCCCAGGAGGCATAATAATTCTACAAGGGGGCGTGAGGATATTAAAAAGTCAAAAACATAAGATTATTTTTAAAAAAATTATTAATTTACTGAAAGCAAACAAACTGGCATAGTAAAAAATATAATACACATTTATACTAATATAATACACTTATAAATGTATCAGTACTTCACAATATATTTTCTAAGTAATTGAACAATATTAAGTTAAGAACAAGTTTAATAATTACCAGTGACTCCATGGGCTTGTCATATGTGCAATTATATACAAAAATTAACACTTATGTTGATAATTTCTACGGTTTATAATTAATCCCTTAAATACCGAGATTGAAAGTT
The DNA here is from genome assembly GCA_019973955.1 of Trichonephila inaurata madagascariensis. Taxonomy (NCBI): domain Eukaryota; kingdom Metazoa; phylum Arthropoda; class Arachnida; order Araneae; family Nephilidae; genus Trichonephila; species Trichonephila inaurata. The sequence continues at coordinate 4,413 of BMAV01009323.1, forward strand.
ATACTGTTCACTCCCCAATGTCACTGTTTTTTAGTGTAGGCACGCATGTAAGTGCATTGAGGAGGTGGGGATAAGAAGATAAACAAGAAAATCTCTGAAATACGTAAAATCTTTACCATAAACACTGTCAAATTAATTTTATTGCATTACAAATCTTTTGGAATAATTCTATGGATAGAAGTTCATAGAAAAGATCGTACTTCGGAAAGAAGTATATATACGTCCGGATCAATTAATACATTGACTGACCAAGAAGACGTTTATGTACGTCGGTGGGACTTAAGGAGTCAAGAGGTGTGTAGCTTTAGCATCAAAGCATACTATTACTGAGATTCAATACATTGTTGTTGTATAGAGGGGTGCGATGGAAATTATGACTGAAAAGAGATGGGTCGCAAGAATCGAAAGTTTAAAGCACTGTGGTAACGGGTATTTGGCGCTTTCCATACTTGATCCGGCGAGAATTAGACTGCAAGCTAAAGCTGGACTCGTCGGAAAACATCCTACAAACAATGTAGTAGTGTCCACCTCCTTCAGAGCTAACCTCAGGTAGGCAGCAGTGAGTTCAGTAAGTGGAACACTTGTGACAGGTCTAGGTATATAGACCAGCAGGGGTTGGCAACCTAAGGCACGTGGTACAATTCTCAGCGGCAACACGGTGCACCCTACAAACCATTTCCATTTTAGTGGTTGGGGAGTTGATAAATTTGTAAAAAATAGGTCTTCTTGGCTTGAGCATCTTCAAGGTATGGATATTTCAGAACTAGTATATGAGACATAACTCTAAAGATAAATTTACAGCTATTTTTAAATTATTGAATGTCATTGCTGGAGAGATTGAATTGTTCGAAGAGAGAAAATTGTATGAACTTTGCTTTGTCACTTTTGGTTCTAGAGATCTAGGTAAAAATTCTTTCATCATATGAAAAAATATTTCGAGTCCTCAAAGAAATAGTTTAACAATTGAATGTTAGAATCGTGTCAAATTGAAAGTCTCAAATTATACCCCCTGTCTTTGCGATACGAAAAAAGATCGGTGAAAGACTGGGCTCGAATTAAAATTTTTGTTTATCTTTTTATTTAACTTTGTGGAGGAAGCCGCACATTTAATGTAAAAAATGTGCATTACACAATAAAAAATGTGCATTTTTTGAAAACATTTTGGGTAGAAAAGTCTTCAGTTAAGGGATTAATACGGCGAGAGGCAAGCGAGCTATTTCAGATTCGAGCATCACGGACAATAATGGATTCAATCACAGTAATATGCCATACAATTTAAAATTTTTAAAATTAGATTTAGAAAATAATATTCTGCTGAATATTAGAGGTAACTGAATCGTTGTATGATGTAACTGGGAGAGTTGGTTGTCAATAATTAGCATAAAAGATATTTAACCGAGTCAACATATTCAATAGTTAGGCTATTCATTTTAAAGATTTCTTAGGAACAAAATACACCTCCACGTGCTATACACTAAAATGCAACAGAATATGTTTTTCTTTGTTGTTGTTGTTCTTGTTTAGATGAAATTTCAAGTTCAGTATTTTTCATTTGATCAGAGATTTAGTCAATAACAATATTGGTGTTAATTTATAAGGACCCTTGAGCTTTCTGTGATGCGACAACAGCAAGATCGTCTACAAAAGTTCGAGTGAAATATTTTTCTTCTAACAGCCTTCTTCTATATTTAAAAAAATAATTATAATCCATTACTGCATAAATATGCCTTATATTTTGGTGTATACCGCTCACTTTGAACACACACACACAAAAATAAGATCGAAATTAGCGAATGTAAGTTATTGTCCGGATATAAAAATGGCTACTTTAAAAATAAAGAGAGAATGAGCAGAGAAAATTAGATTTCTGTATACATCTAAATATTGTTTATTTAATGGAAATGAAGTACCACATGAATTTTCATTATTGCATAACAAGAAGAATTCAGCATATTCATCTTGCATTACATCTTCAGGCCCCCTATATTCTGATCTATAAACAAAATAATCCTCTTCCGTTCCTTCTAGATTGCGAGATATACTACATTTTTTTTTACTTTTTAATTCTGTTAGTTTTAATTTCCTTATCCCATGCTTTTAAGGCTGTTTTCGGTTAATGTTAAAAAATAGGACCCAAATTTGGAACATTTTTTTTCAGATGTAAAAGAAATGAACATTTTATATGATATTTTGGCTTCACTGTCCTTTAGAGAGCAGCAGTTTTTATCATACTTCCCACTTTTAACCGGGATTGGATAATTTTTCTAAATTTGTAAAACGCGTTTCGCGTTTTCCTCCTATACCAGCAATAGTAAATAGGTTTATGCCTTCACGTATTAAAACAAAAAGAAAAGAATTCATGGAATATTACGAAAATTTTTAAAACACTCCTATTGTTAACAGAGGTATAGGTGCCAATATTGCAAATTTTTATGGAAATTGATGCATTTTTCTCTCTGAAAATGTGCTTTGCGTTTAGTTCAAGCTCTCGTGCTTTTACCGAAGACAGCCTTAATATTTTATTTGTAGACTGGCATGACACATTTGGCTTCCTTTTGTAAAGGTTTTCTCACCTTATACGAGGGTATTTTTGAAATGTCTGAGACGTACCTAGATTTTTAAAGTTATCCTTCCAAAATTTTAGGAGTGTTCGAAGTAGTCTCCTACAGCATCAATGCAATCTTGTAGACGAATTTTCTACATATTAAGACCTCAAACTATTCTTTTCTTGGAATTGATGAAACAAATGCATTTATAGCTACATCAGTCTCTTCTTCTGAATGAAAACAACGTCCCTGCAAGTTCTTTTTCTTATTAAAAATAACTAAAAGTCACACATAGGTAGATCCGGATAATAACGTGAATGTTCTGTCACTTTAATTTGTTTTTACTTAGGAAATTTAACTGTTTATCCGGCTCTATGGGAAGAGGAATTGTCACGGTGAATCATTCGTCCTCTAACATTCACTTCTTGGAGAATTTCTGGAAGATATTTGGAGGTATACCAGTGTGTTCGATGTCATTGTCTTCTGACTTTCCAACTTGATGGTTTTGATCAATCCTGTACTTCTGAAAAAACGGCACATATTACTTTTTCCTTGCTCGTTGTCTTTTCACCATTGTCCGCGTGGGATCATCTTCAAAGATCCATACTTTGCTTTCTTGACGTGTCGGAACGTCAAAAACGGTATATGCACATTTCATCACCCGTTACAATTTTAAAAATGATGCGGTGGCCACCATCATTTAGCAATTTAAGGTATCCGAATACGTTCGGAACCGTGATTTTTCAAAAGCGAATAAATGGATAGTTTTTCTTTTTATTTGTATTACTTAAATTGAATAATGTAACAATTGTTTTGGACACATTTTGAAAAAAAATTTAAATACAATTTTTTGGGGAAAATTAACTGAATAATTTTTTCCCCAAATTTTTCCCTTTTGTAAAAAAATGCCTATTATAAAATTTTTTTGCCGTTATAGCTGACCTTTTACAGGGGCTCAAATAAATTTGTGAAAATATAACTTAGAATGGTTTATCCAAAACGTCAACAGAGGGGAAAAATTTTAAAAAAAAAACCATATATTTTAATGGGAAAATATGAAAATAATGTAAATTTTCAAACATCATAGTTGAGCCCCTGTCGGGTTTTGGGGTTAAAATAGGCAAAATATTTTAAATAGAAGCATTTTTAAAAAGAACATATGGAAAAAAAAATTATTCTGTTAAATTTTGCCCAAAATATCGTATTTAAAAAAAACTTTTTTTTAAAATTCCCAAATTTTATACATGTATTTTAACAATGACACTAGATATCGAAAATTTCCGTTTATACCTTTTTAAAAACACGACCAATAGTGAACCTTTTTTTCTATACTGATTCTGATACGATCTTCTTTTCGGTGCTCAGTTAGATTATGGAGAACCCAACGGTAAATTATTTTTTTTTCGCATGTAAATTCTTCATGAATAATTTTGTGTATGGCTGCGCATCCAACCTTATGTTCCTTTTGTTTCGTTTGATGGATACAACTTTTTCTATTTAAAATTTTCGTATATCTGAAAATTATGGAACTACCGACTCCGGGATTCCTTTTCTTCCCCTCATCCTGAAGAGAATTGTGACCTTTGCAAAATTTTTTAAACCACCCGAATACAGTAGCGCGGTATGGAGATTCATCCCCAAATCCTCCCTTCAGCCGCTGGATGCATTCGGTTTGACTTAATCCCACTATAAAATCATAGAAAATCATAGCCCAATAATGTTCTCGCTTCAACTCCATTTTCACTTCTTTCTAAAATTTATTCTACGCTAAACCCCTTTGAAGTAAGCCGGTAAAAGAATCATCTGCTGTGTTAAAATACTTTCAATTTTCAAATTAAACAATTATTTTTTTTGTAACTTTTCGTCTGGGCGTATTTCAAAAATTTTAATATTACCCTCGCAACATCTCTTTCCTTGAGCTTCACAGTTTTAGTTCTAAAAGTATACTTGTGAGAGGCTCGGACCTCTCTCTCGGACACCTAGATGGTTGGGTTGGGGGTAGGGAAGAAACACTCGACATGATTCAATTAATCTGTTTACTTACCCCACAAAGAACAAAAATTTTAACTAAAATAGAAAAAGAATGTCTCAATGCTAACCACGAAAAAAGGAACAAGACGGTAAAACGACGTTGGGGATATCAAACGATCCTTTCCATAATAAAGGATCAACCTATTATCCGACTCAATCTTATTCCCCTTCAATCTTGTGAAAAACCCCTTTTTAACTTTTCCTTTTTTTAAGTCTCAAACCCAATAATTTAATATTATACCTTCAGTAGTAATCTCACCTGACTGGTATATCTTTCTTCTTCCTTTAACGGAAACCCAACTATATATAGTAGGTTAATTTTTAAACCCCCCTCTTTTTCCAAGGGGGGGCTGTGAATAAACCAATTCAATACCAAAAAATTTTTAAGAGGGTTAATTGAAAAAACGCGTATAAATCCGTCACCTTAGCGTTTTTTTAAAAGCATGGTATTAAACTTAAAATAAATGACTTAAAAAGATAAAGTAATTTCATATAAAAGTTTGTGACTTTTCTCGCGTCTTTCTTTCTAATTTATGTTTTTTTTGACTACGATTAATGGAAAAAACCCAAACCCCAATCCCGAAGATAAACAAAGATATTATCCTGAAAATTTTTACTAAAAAAAGGATAGAAACTTTGATGGGATATAGCTTGGCAAAAACTAGATATAGCGCGGCAGGCCCCAGAAAAAAGATTGTGGAAGCATTCTGATCGATAGCGTGACAAAACTTAAAATTTGGGAACCCTTACAGATCAAGATTTAGCAGTCCGATTTTTTGGGGAAAAAGAATAGAAGCCTAAGAAAAAGGGTTGGAATCATCGTTTATAAAGATTATAGAAAACCTTTTTTCTAGGTAAAGGAACCAAAAACAAAAAAAGAAAAATATTAGATAAAAGAAGTAATTAGATGCATAGGATTTTAAATTGATAATTGAGAAAAAAGGATCTAGTTGCGTGACCCAACTTGAATACGTGATTTAATTTGGGGCTTGACTCTCATTTTTAAAATTAAAATTGTAAATTAAAATTTTAAAAAGGAATATAAGTTATTCTTAATAAAAGTTGTATTAAAATTTTTAATTCTCACTTTTTGATAATCCCACACCCTTCTAGCTTACCGGAACCGGCACGACATGGTCATCACAGGATGGCAAATGTCGCAAAAACCCTTGAACGTATTTAATTCTGGGTTAGGTAATGTAGGTGGGTAGGGTTCTACCGGGGAAAGGGACTTTTCGGGGTCGGGGGAACGTTGAAAGATTTTATAGGGGTTTATAGATAACAACATACAGTTATTTGGGAAATCCCAAAATTTGTCGTGTAATTATTTAAAAAAAGGTCATCTCGGGGGAAAAGGGCTAAAAGTTTTGGGTATTCGATTTTGGTTCTTTGTTGGGGGAAAATACAGCCACGGTTTTTTGCGCAGCTAAAAACTGGTTTGAAGGTTTTTCCCCGGGCCCAAAAAAAAAGAAGAACTACAGGGGGGTTTTTTGTAGCAGGGGAAAAATAAAGGATACTACTGATTTTTTTGTATAGATTACTAAAATAAAAGAAATTTTAAAAGGGGAATGCCCCAAACGGACTTAGTGGATCATTTTTTAAAGTTGGGCTCGAACCACAGATCAGGACTACGTGGAAGTCCGAAATCCACAAAACACGATACAACTTTTAAAAGTTTTGGGCCCTAAATTCGAAAAAATATTTTTTTAAAATTAAAAAGGGGGGTTATCAGAACGATAATATAGAAAAAACGGGGCCCAAAATCCCATAGGATGCCAAATTTTTTGAAGCTAATGGGGGGAAACTGGAGGAATTCTAAAGGGTAAGACATAGACCAAATAACAGTAGAAATGGGGTTTTAGGGGGAATCCCAAACCCCAAAGTAATAGAGGGTTCGAGAGGAATGGGTTTTTCATAATAATGATCAGGATTCAGCAACGGGGGTTACTCATTTCGAAATGAGCGAAATGATAATTTTAATAAGGGGACCAAGAAAAAAGGGGTTCAGTAATAATTTCAATCGGGGGCGATGGGACGAAAAGGGGGACGATTAAATATTGAAAAAGGTTTAAATTTGACCCAACCTAAAGAGGTGTCGAAAAAGAGAAATTAGACTTTCTCCGTTTGTATATCACCCGTAGAACTTCCACAATTTTCCTATTTTTTTAAAAACACTTTTTTTAAAAAAGCCTTTTTGGGCCCCGGAGCAGAAAATTTCATTTAATCGGAAGGTATATAGAAATTTTTTTTTCTATAAGCAAATTAAAAATCGCGACCCCAGGTAATAAAAAGCAAAAAAGGTGGGGAAATCCCCTTTGGTAGGGGATCGTAAATTTAAAAAAATTCACATCAGACAATTCAAAAAGAAATTGGGCATTTCATGTGCTGAAAGATTTAGAATACCCATGTATTCGGGGTATCGATTTCATAAGGGTAAAAGAATCGTATTAGATTTCGATCGAAATCGTTAAAAATTAAAAAATTCGCTGGTTGAAGATAAAAAGATAAAAAAAAGGGGAATTTCCCGTTAAGGGGTTTAGAAATGAAGTTAAATATGGTAGCTACATTTTTTACCAAAAAACAGGGGAAAAATATTTGGTGAAAAAATTTAAATTTGGGCCATAATAAAAGGATTTGGTACTTACTTCATGAGGAACAATTAATAAATGAAAAAAAAATGACCCAGAATTAGGTCATATATATAGATATTTAAAAAAACCCGGAAGATAACTCGGTTAAATGCAACGATATGTGAAATTGGCCCCCGTTTTCCCCGTTTAATTGAAGGTTTTGTTATTTTATCAAAAAGAAACGTCATTAGGTGAAATGGGTATACTTTCCCAAAAAATTTTTAAAGGAATAAAAAAGAAAAGGAATTTCATGAAAAAAACCAATCGCTGGACATTAGGCAGATTTAAAACGTATCAAAAAATTCAGGACGTTTGTTTTTTCCCCTTCCCTTGGAAAATTTATTGATCAAAAATTTCCTACATCCCAATATGTCCCAAGTTAATAACTATAAAAACGCGTTACCAGCTGGTCGTTTAAAAATCAATTTTTCAAATTATCCGAAAGGGGAGATAGTGACGTTAGTTTTTGGGGGGCCCCGATCCTATATCGAGAATAAAGCAACCGCTATTTTTTAAAAGTAATAACCGATCTTTTTCAGCAAATGGGCTGAAATTATACCTCTTAAAAGGCCTCACCCGTAAAATGGGATTTTTTTTTGATAATTTTTATATCGCGTTATGGAGTAATTTTAAAATTAAAAAAGTGATAATGGCCCCCAATTTATACCCGAGATTTTGAGCATTAAATTGAAAAAATTGGGCATAAGGCATGTGGAAAAAACGGGTTCATATCGACCACAAGCAAATCGGACTGAAAAAAAGTTAATCGGGGATATAGTGCAAATGATTGCAAATTACGTTAATGATGGGCCCCGATCCGGGACCCAATTTTTCTTACTTTTGAGTTTCACGCTATTCGTACAGGGGTTGGAATGAAACAACGGGAAAAACACCGGCGGGAATTTTTTTTTAGGTCGAAAATTGATTACACCATTTCAAAAACAGTTATGATATCGGAAAGTTCAAATTCCAAAAACAAAATATAGAAATTATTCAGGGGAAACTAGACTAAATACGAAAATTAAAAACAGGAAAAGGGGGGAAAAAATATTTTTAAAAAGGGGGGGAGAAAAGACTAAAAATAAAAAGGGAAATGATTGGGTCTTTTGGGGAAACACACCCCGAAGTTTGGCAACAAACAAAAATTGGGTAAATTTAAACAAAAATTTGAGGGGCCTTAAAAGAGTTTTTAGAAGTTAAAATTTTAATAATATTTTTTAATTAAAAACAGGAAAAAGATTAACAGTTAACGTGAAACAAATAAAAATATATCGTCATAGGAAATGTGACGAGGTCAAAATTTGGAACAAAGGGACCAAATAGTATAAAAGATCAAGTCAGGAAACTCGTACTTCGGAAAAAAATACACCAAAAAGGGTTAAATGAATTTCCCAAAATGGGAAAAAAAAAATCTGCGGTGAAACGTAGGTTAGAGGCAAAAGGGGTTTGGGAACCAATCAAATCAATATAAAAAACCCCAAAAGGGACCCAAAAAAAAAATCACTGGTCGAAACCTTTTCCTAGTTCAGTTAGGGAAAGAAAAAAAAAACAAAAAAGGGTTTAAAAAATAATAGAGGTATTAAAAGATCAGGTGTGTCGGGGGCAAATTTGGGCCACAAAAGGGAAATAGCAAAAAGGGGGAATAATAATAATAATAAAAAAAAATGTCATCCCGTACTATTTCTAGAAGAAGGAAAAGGAACAAAAAAGAGGCACTGAAGTTACAGATAAATAAAATACAGCTTAAGACCAAGACGGAGAACAGAAGAACCCCGACCAGCCAAGAACACAGTTGGGAAATCAAAGGGAAAAAGGGCGACAAAAGGGGGGATTACAAACCTTACAACCCAAAAAATTCCAGTACAACCGAGGAATGAAAAGTGATGACACCCCATCGGGTTTAACGTGAATGTGGGAGAAAACATATAAAAATCAGGTTGTATTGTTTCATTTTTTTTTGATCTTCCAACCCAAATGGTTGGGAAAAATTATTTAAAAAAAAGTCTGGGGGGTGGGGAAAAATTATAAAAAAGTCAAAACACAATGAGTGTTCATTTTTAAATTTTTGGGAAATTTTTACTTGTTAAAATTTTTTTTTGAAGAAAACATTTGTAATCACACATTTTTTGCTTCGATGTATGACTTCGTGAGATGCGAAAAATTTCCCTTTTGGGTTTTTTTTATAATAGTTTATTGAAAAATTTTTGTAATTGTATAATATATGTATATATATATGTTGTTGTATTGTTACGTATTATAAGGGGATCTGGTTCAGGGGGAAAAGCGGCGTAGTCAGGGCACTAACAATAAAAATTTGGGGGCTGCCCCGGCTCATTGGGGGTTTTATTTGGGGAAAAGATGTAGGGATGGAGATGAAAATTTTTTGTGATATATAAATAATATATAATTGTAAATTGATTAATATTATGGGAAAAAGAACTCAAAAAAGTTTTCATTTCCCGGAAGGGGGTGAAAATCTTGAAAATTTTACGAATTATAGCTTCAACAAAAAAGGGGGGACAGTTCCAGCTCCATATGCAGTGTTAGATTGGGTCTGCGCACCCAGAATATTTATTTTTTTAAAAAATTTAAGTGTATAAAAAATTTTAAAATAACAGGAAAAAAATTAAAAATGAGAGTGGGCATAAATTAAAACAGTAATTTTTAATGTTGGCCCAATTTTTTGGGTAAAATTTTTGTCACGAGTTTAAATTTAAATTGAATATTAAAATTTAATTCTAAGATAGTTAAGAAAATTAAAAATCAAGATAAATTTTTTGGGAAAATTTTAAAAAATTAAAATTTAAAAATTAAAATTCAATGAAAAATTAAAAATCAAGATAAATATTGGAAATTATAAAAAAATTAAAATGAGGATTTAAGATTAAAAAATTTTAAAAAAAACTCAGAAAGCGAAAAAATTTAGAAATGAGATTTTAAAACACGTAATTTATTAAGGCAGAGAACCCCTTTAAATAAAAAACCCCGTTTTTTTTTCTTGGAGGGTTTTTGGGGCGTTTTCGCGTCTTTCTGTTAACATAACTCCCATGTTCTTTGACGGCCCCGATTAATGGCAAAACTTTTCCAACCCAATACCGAGAAAAAAAATATTATGCAAATGAGATTTACTATAAAAAGGGTAAAACTTTGATGATGGGATATGGCCTTGGGAAGACTAGATAGGCAGCGAGGGAGAATAGTATTGTGGGGAAAAAAATTTTGATCGATAGCGTGAAAAGCTTAAATTGAAACTTACAGATCAAGATTTAGCAGTCCGATAGTTTTTGGGAAAAAATAGAAGCCTAAAAATAAAAAAATTTTGGGAAACATCGTTTTTTTAAAGATTTTTAAAATACCATTTTCTAGGTAAAAGGGAAAAGGGGAAAAGAAAAAGGTAATATTAGATATAAGTAATTAAAATGCATAAGGTTATTAATGATAGTGAGATAAAAGGGTCTAGTTGCGTGATCCGACTTAATACGTGATTTAATTTGGGCTTGATCCCCACTTTAATTAAAAATTTTCAAATTAGAATTTAAGTAATATAAGTTATTCTTAATAAAAAATTGTATTAAAATTATTATGTCTCATCATTTTGATAATCCCCCACCTCTAGCTTAAGGGAAACCCAACGACATGGTCATCACAGGATGGCTATGTGCAAATTAAATTTCTCCGTAAGCAAAAAAAATGTCGTTATATAGTAGAAACCCCCAAAAATTAAAAAAACGCATTTTAAAACATTTGGGGGGCACTTTATACGTTGATACGTAATACGCCGGAATACACTTATATTTTAAAAGGGAACAAAAACGTTGATAAAAAAAGGTTTTAAACAGCTTTTTTCAATTATTTTAAAATAAAAACTGTTAAATTATTCTATTATTAATTTAATTTTTTTTAAATAAAACGTTGCAACTTAAGACAACTTTTAAGAGACATAATTTTTTTGTTGTCTTTAATAATTAAATAAGCGTGTTTTTCCAAAGAGAAGATTACTTTCTTTATAAAATGTCCTCCTTCAGTAAAAACGTGAAGGGAAGTTTTAAAAATTTTGTGTTCAGTTTGTAAAAAAACTGAAGTGAGTTTTCCTCTTAGCATATATATTTTAAGCGACTATATAGGAAATTAGCTCTCCATCTTTTGTAAAAGTATTTTTAAAAAATTTTCGACTCTTTTCTCGCCGTTTATTGAATAAATCATGGCGGCTATTCGAAATTTTTGTTTTTCTGAAGAATAAATATTTTATTCACTAAATGCCCCGAGAAAAATATTAAAAAAAAACGCTAATTTTTTCAAAGTTTACAAATTATAGAGAAATTTTTTTTTATCTGAATATGTCTTCATTAATTATAACTTACTTTTCCACGTTCTTTTTAGGTAGAGAAGCTAGAAACACACAGGAAAATTTATTTTTATATTAATCTATAGAGGAAAGCTTTCAGGGCAATTCGTTTTGTGATTGGTACGAGCTCATTATTGTATTAAAACTTTGTTTAATTTTTAATTAAAGACAATTGTTTTATTAATTTGATAATTTTTACTACATTTAGGAATATATGAAGTGCATTTTATTTTTGGAAGCAATAGGTGCGCTCTTAAAAACGAATCTAATCTGTTCACTTAATTGAGTTTAATTTAAATCATTGAAGTATAGTATTCTCAAAAGTAGGTTGTATGGAGAATTTATATTAGTGTATTTTCAATAAGTATAGAACTCGAGAAGTAATTTATTTAACTGAAATTAATTTTTACGTATATCGGGGGAAAAAAACGAGGAAATATCCATTCATTACTTGGATGCGATTGTATATAGACTTATCCAGTGTTTCTGGAAATTTGAAATTTTTGTTTTCCCTTTACTTGAACACCCCTAAAAATTTTTATTTTAGAAGAGTATTTAATTCTAGAAAACGAATATAGGGAAATTTCCTGATCTTAAAATTAAAAAACGATGATGTAATCTATTTCAAGAAGCTTTATTTAATGCTAAGACTACAATGCACAAAATGAATACCATCTCATCGTTACATTACATACATATTACTCATTTCTTCTACAACTATTTTTTTCCATTTTTTTTCATACTTTAAATAAAATTAATCAATTTTGTAATCAACACAACTTATACTTTAGATTCCTACGAGCTTAAATTTCAATTCTTCAAGAAAATATTGATTAAAACGCTTTTCAAAAGAAATCTTGCGTATAAAAAATAAATAGAACGGAAAATAAGTTTCTTGAAAAAGCTAAAAATTCAAACTTGGTGCTAAAATTACAACATAAGTTATCTAAAAAAAATAAAGATCTTTCCTAGTATCTTTATTTGTAGATCATATTTAAAACCAATTGAATATCAGTTATCGATAATTATAAAATTAATAAATCGATAATTATTCAAATATTTGACCCGTGTCTAATCCAAAATATTCAAATTGGTCAAAAATAAAAATTGAAAGATAAGGTCAGTTGGTCTCTAGGTCAACTGGAAATAATATAATAACAGTTACAAACATATATTTAATGCGAAAAAAAAATTATTCCAAGAAATAGATCTTAGACTAGTAACTCTTTTAGTGTGATGTAATCTCGAGAGAACACTTTGAAGAGCAAATATTTTGCGTCTTTTTCGCCGAAATCCATTCCATTGAACTCTATGTCCTTTCCTTATCATTTGCTAGTGGTTTTACTCACAGTTTTTGTCGGCTGATAGCTTAAAGAACGCGCCGGTCCTTTTGAAGGAATCTTTCACATTAAATTATTAATCTGACTCAGATCTAAAAACAAAAATGCTTATTGCTCCATTTGATTAGAACTCGCACATCATCTTTCTTTTCTTTTCAATAATTCAACAAGTCAATTTTTTTTTTTTTTTTGGGAAAAAACGCTGAAGTTTTAGTTCTGGCATCTTTAAGTAGTTTCAAATACATGGATTAGAAATCCCTTGTTTGGAAAATTTGCTTAGGAAATTTGGGTGTTTTGAGAATATTACAAAATTCAAGAATATAAAAAAATATTGAAGGAAGCTTTCGACAGAGATCTAAGTTTCGACTCAGATCTAAAAACAAAAATGCTTATTGCTCCGTTTGATTAGAACTTCATCATCTTTCTTTTCTTTTCAATAATTCAACAAGTCAATTTTTTTTTTTTTTGGAATAAACAGCTGAATGATTTGAGTTCTGACATCTTTGAAGTAGATGTTTCAAATACATGGATTAGAAATGCCTTGTTTGGAAAATTTGCTTAGGAAATTTGGGTGTTTTGAAATTATTCTACAAAATTAAAAATAAAAAAATTTTGGGAAAGGGTTTTAGAATTTTTTTTTTTAAAATTTTAAATTCATTGGGGAAACAAAAAATTTTTTATGATTAAAATTAAAAACTTGATATCTAAATTTAAAACCATTATATTTTTTCTTGATTTCACTTGCATCAAAATTTTTCTAATTAATGTTAATAATTTTAAGGATTTATTATTAAAAAACAAATTTACGAAGCGAAAATCTTTTGATTTTGGGTCCTAGACATTTAATAAAAAATACCATTGAAAGAAACTCTAAACATAATCTTTGCCAACCAATTGAACGTAGAATCACATTCCAAAATATTGGAAAATAAAAGCCTTCATTGCATTTTAAAGCATTATCCACAAGTTGAAAAATGTATAGTTTCTTTGTACAACAACTTAAGCTTTTAGTATTGATTCTTATTTGAACAAAATTATTTTAGATATTTTAATTCCTGAATGAAACTTACTTTGAAAACTAAAAATCTCAGATGTATTTTGATAAAATGGTTTCTAAATTTTTAGAAAAATCTGATTAGAAAAAAGATTCTTTTTTTCTTTCCTTTCTTGTAACTTTTTTCTAGGTATTGAGAATCCCTTCAGAGAAAAATACAAGCAAATGTGATATTCAAAGAATTTTGTTGTTTACTTTCTCTATGTTGCAGCACTTTAGCAATAATATTTCATTTTTAAACACAAAAGTTTGTTTTTCGTAAAACACCACTTAAACTTGTAAGTATTTCTAGCTTTAAGGAAATGAATATAAGTTGAACAAAGTTTACGCCTACATTCAAAAATTATCACTTATACATTTTCTCTAAATTTAGATATCACAAATTAGAGTAAAAACTACTTTGTAAACTGAAAGAAGGTGAATTCAGTCTGATTTAACACTAGAACGTCCATCGATGTCAAATGGATACCAGACTCTGTTTACTTTGTTCTACTTTCCGTATTTTTGCAGGGAATTTGAAATTTTTTTGTAACATTTAATCATTTTTTTTGGTTTAGAAAAAACTTTTGCGGGTTCCGTTAACTGGAATGATTTTACAACTAAAATATATACCTAGAACTGTCCTTTTCTTTGACCCAAGGCAATTTATACTTATAAAAAGCTATCGTTCAACAAAATATAGTTCACTAAGTAGATACCATTAGTAAAACAAACTTCCCAAAGTCCTATCGCACATTTTTTGACATTGAATACATTGTGTTATTGAGTTCACAGTGGAAATGAATCAATTCGTCTAAAATTGTTGTGTCTAAGTGTTTCGTTATATAGTATTTACTTATCTGTTCATTAAAAAAAACTTAGTGCAGAGCAGACACCTTGAAACAATAGTTCTTAGAAAAGGTATAGGTCCTGATAAAATTTCTAATTTGCTACGAGAGCTTTCTAAAAATGAATCGACTCTAATTTAGTTTCCGATGAAGACATAAGCTTGGATGAAAGTGACTGTGAAGAAACTGAAGATAGTGCAGATGTAATTGATAATATCCCAGTGAATCCACATATTTGTAGGTATGGCCAGAATGGATACCGCAAAAAGTAAGTTCTGAGATTTGCGACTCGAAAAATTTTTCGACAAATTGTTTTTAAAAACTTCGCAAACATAAAAATCAACGTCAGTTTCTTATGATATAAGGGGCAAAAAATATAATATAATTTCTGAAATAATATTAAAAAGTCTTAAAACTAAACCCTACTGAACATTGTCCTGTTAAGTTAAAAAAATTTTTTTTTATATTATTTCAAAGTGGAAACGAACCCGGGGAAAGTTTAAAATAATCGAATCCTGGACGTTCTGTATAAAAGTCAAATTGATGTGAGTAAAAATTAAAAATATATTACTCAAATTCAATCAGGTATAATAATTTTCTACAAAATGCATTTTAACTAACTTGTTTATTTCCAATTCATGACTTGAAATTTGATTTTTAAGAGCGTTTTAATATAAAAGTTGAAGTCTTGGTCTATAATTGGCTAAGAACTGAAACTGTAGAACAAGTTTAAAAGTATATGTTTACCTCAAGAAAATATTCTGCCTTAAAAAGATGGAGAAAAATCACCAGTTTTTGATCGTAAAAGATGAATAAAATATAAACACAGTTGAAAATCCTCCTAAATGCCTAAATGCATTGGGATGCTAGGATTAAAATTAACATCTATAAAGTTTAAATGAGTGAAAAATGAACTATAATCCAACACAAACATAGATTTATTATTACCAATATAAAGTAATAAGCACCATCAATATT
>BMAV01009324.1:0-25787 GCA_019973955.1 Trichonephila inaurata madagascariensis
AATGCAAATTTTTTTAAATACATGTGTTAAAAGTTTGGGGTGTTTCTACACCCTGCAGTAACGAGGGTAGAAAACAGGGCGAAGTGACTGCGGTTAAAAAAAAAAAGTATCACAATATTATATAGAAAAGAGAAAAAATATGTTTTTTCTCTATTAATGGTAGAGCATTGCAACAAGATTTTTGGACACTAAAAAGAAAAACAAAATGACAAGATGAAAATACAAAGCTCAAGTTGACAATGCGTGATAAGTATGCATGCTTTAAACCTTTTTATACATATAAAAGATGGGAATGTATGCTTCAGATCTGTTTAACCCTTTATCTACCAATTATTGTTTACTGCAGATTTTTTCATGAAATATTTTTTTTTGAATCACTACATTGAAAATTAAGCGATATACATTAAAAAAAAACCCTTAAATTTTGGAAATTAAATTCGTTACAGCTAATTAATTAAGGAAATTCAACTGTGTAAAAATAATTATTATACACTGTTTACTTGAAATAAATATTCAAATCGTTAATTACTTTTATTTTAATTACTTTTTCGGAACAAAAAGGGCAATCTTCGCAATCCACTGAAAACGAAATTTCTGCTATAAAACTATTCGCCTTCCCCGTTAAAATATCTACA
This sequence comes from Trichonephila inaurata madagascariensis, assembly GCA_019973955.1. NCBI lineage: Eukaryota > Metazoa > Arthropoda > Arachnida > Araneae > Nephilidae > Trichonephila > Trichonephila inaurata. The sequence continues at coordinate 636 of BMAV01009324.1, forward strand.
CAGAACCCATGCTGCCATATATCTTGAAGAGTAGATTTCAAAAATATTCCTGTTAAGTAATGTCAGAATATTCGAACAAATGATTATTCTACGAAATTTCAAAGTGAGTGGTACTTATATGTACCGTCAGTAGATAAAGGGTTAATATACAGTATTTTATGTGACATTACTATAATAAATAATATTTTAAACAATTTTTGAAAAAGTTAGAGCAAATACACATATACTCCTTAAAAACAAAATAGCCTTGTCATACTTTTAAAATTTCTGATCCTTACAACACATAAATGTTTCACAAATCGTAAACAACGAAATTAAAAAAAAAAATAAATAAAAAAAAAAAATAATAAAAAAAAAAAATTCTCATTTTATTTAGTGTTTTACTGTAAAAAGTAGCTAAACTTATTTAATCAATACCGTTAAGCATAAAAAATTTTTGGGGATGTTGTAATATTCATACTCATAGTTTTCAAAAATACTAGAATACATTTAAATGTGACTGCGTTCACAGTTTATAAGCCTCGAACAAAAATTATCAAGCATATAGATATTTTATGTTGGACAGACGAAGTCGCAGTAAGTATTTGAAATATAATCTAAATTTTCATAAAATCATTACTGCAGAATGTTTGTCAACAAAAAAAATTTAAAACATGCTTTTATTTTAAAAATACTTTCTATAAAACGTTAGCAACTGTATTAATAAATATATGTTACATTTTAAGTAAAATATTTTTTCAAACCCTTTATTAAAATTGCAAAAGATATATGACAAAATATATGTGAGAGAACTTCATGTCATGTCACTAAATTTTAACTTTACACTTACTAGGTAATCACATGATGAAAGTGTAATCGAAATAATATGTAAATTAATTTTGTAAATTCTACACGTACCAACGAACTGCTAATCTAATTCAATACAAGTTCCGATGAATAATGACTTCCTCAACAACTCAAGAGTTGATTGAAATAGTGCTTTACATGTCTCTGGAGTGAGGGGCGTAGAAGGACCTTTCGTCCCACCAATTCAAAAGATTCTTCAACATCTCAGTTTGTATTCAGATTCAGGCCTTGTTCTGAAGACATTCATCCTTGTCTACCCTCTCTCACCGATTCGAAAAGGAGTTGAATGATGAATAATTCGTCTAATGGAGGGTGAAAATTGAAAATGACGATTCTAATGGAAGTTACACATGTGGATTTAATTGTTTACGCCCAGACAGTTTTCACGAATTAGGAAGTTGTTATAAATTCACATTCTCGGCATTGGAAATTATACATTTTCTTAAAAATATTTTAGAAATTAGTTCTTATTCCCGATTTTAACCCCTTAAATACCAATTAAAATTAATTATTTATTCACTGTTAAAATTTTTTTTAAATACATTATGAGCGTTTTTAAATTTTTTTGAGGAAAAGAAAAGGCAAAAATAAGCAAATTTTTCTCTGAAATAAATAAATCTTTGCAATCACTATGTCCAAATTATTTTACTGCATTCCAAAACCTCTTCGGAATATTTTTAATAATAAGAGCGCAAAGAAAATAATTGTTTTTTGGAAAGGCGTTTATTATAGGGTCTTCCTCAATCCCCAGGGGTTGAGTTTGGACCGGGATACTAAACCCCGGGGCCCCCCTGGACCCTTTTTTAAGTGGCCCCTGTCACGACAAAATTGCTCTAGGAAATTTTTTTTATTTGAGACAATGTTTAAAAATTTTGGTGGAAATTTTTTTAAAAAAATCAAATAAATAAATTTTTTGTTTTTTTTTTGTTGTGATGTCGTACGCCGGGAATTGATATTCTTTTTTTTTGTAACGGTTTTGGGTTTGTGATAATAGACAACAGGGATTATCGAAAATTTTTTATCAGTGGAACAAATTTTTTGTGTAAAAACACCTTTCATATCTTGCAAGCGAAAAACATTCGAAAATTTAGAGGTTGACTTTTTTGTGAAAACCAAACACGTATCAGTAGTTGTTTGATTTGTTAGGAAAGTGCAGTATTTAAAAATACCAATAGACAGGAATTATTTAATGACATTTTCCCTCTTACAATAGGTGATAAATAGGCTTTATTGAATTTTCGGGAAAAAGCAAAAAAAAGTCTTTTTGTCATGGTAATGTCACAAAAAATTAACAAAGACATCCTAAGAAGTTTTTGTTATATTATTGGTAATCATATGAAACCGTTCACTGATGCAAAAATTGTGAAGGAGTGTTTCTTAAATTATTTTAATTTAGTGTTAAAGACAAAGTAAAAAATATAAAAAAATAATAATTAAAAAAAGTAAAACAGGAGTTATAATATTTCGATCAATTTTATATGTTTTAAATTTTAATTTTTGTTATCTTTTTTCGCATTTCTAGCCCCCAATTAGTCCCATGTTGCTGCCCACGTGAAATAGCTAACATATGTGTGCGGCACGCGTGAAATGGCTGAAATATGTATGCGGCGCAGCAGAAAAAAGGTTGAGTACCCCAGAGCTAGATGGATATATACACCTGCGACACTTAAGTTGTTAATCAAATTTACGCCATACAATATATAAGAAAAAATGTAACTGTACATAAACAAGTAATGTGAAAAAAAAGTCAACTCCTACTTACATCAACAAAGGACAATTTTATATTTTAGTTACTTTTTATTAAATAATTACAATTAATATAAATATGTTTATACGTAGGACAGAATCCCAAATTTTTGACAAAACACTTTTTTTAATTTCGAGAAGTCTTGAGTATACTTTTCTCTCATCTGAATTTAATTAAGCAAAATGCAATTTTAAAAAAATTTTTTTTTTAGGTTTTTGAAAGCTTTTAAGTAGTGAGGCTATATCCCCTACCCACATAAAAACCAGAAAAAAAGACATTGAAATTTTCGCTTTTCCTCCACCCCGAGAGAGAGCACTTAGAATCACATGAGAATGTTGGGGGAGGGGGGGAATACAAAAAAACTTTTTTTTTACAATATGTATGAGATTCTTTTGGGGTTTGAAAAAACTTTTATTATAGTTTTTTCGCTGGGGGAAAACGTTTGCATATTATTGAGGCGCAAAAACATTGAATACCCCTTTTTTCTTACAGATGTGTTATATACCCCTTTTTAAATAGATTTTGTTTCATAAGATTATTGTAAAATTGGTTTTTTTTATTAGATCAAAAAAATGGAGTTTTAGTATATTTTGAGAAATGCCAGAAAAATTTTTCTGTGCAAAAAGGGCCCGGTTTTACTTGGGAAAAATTTCCATCAGATCATGATTTTAGCAGCCTCTAAAAAAATGATACTAATAATAAAAAATTGTGTTGAAAAAAGTTGCTCAAGGGGAAAATATTTTTTCAGATGATGAAGAAATAGATGAGATACAGAGTCCCACTACTTTCCAGCCAAAAAAAAAGTAGGGTAATATTTATAAAAAAAAAATAGTTCTCTACCAGAATTAACAGAAACATATCCCAGTCAAAACAGAAGGTGGTCTGTAGAGAAGATGCTTTCTTTGAAGTACCAGAAAAGAAGTTCATCACTCTCGATGCTGTGTTGGTCCTGCAACGTAACACTGTGCCTTCCAAATGGGTTTTACTTTCGAAAAGTTCCACAGTAAATAGCTATCAAATTTGGGAAAAAACAATTTAAACCACAAAAATATTTGTTTATTTTTTAACTTTTTTACTAAAAATTAAATTAAATATAGAATGTGGATATTTCCAATTTTAATGGGAATTTTTAAAAGTTTTTATATTGCCAAATGATTCATTATTATTTTATTACACTTACACTTTTTATTTTTAGATCTTTAAATAGTTATTAGATAAATGTTAATTTTTTATAAAAAATTTACAGTAATATGATTAATATTTCTTTTTAAAATAAGTTAAATGTTTTATATGCAGTGGCAAAACCCCTGCCACTAAGGAAAAAAACCCCGATCAGATTTTTGTGTGAGTAAATAGTAATAGAGGGGAGAAATTTCATTTTCGAATATTTATCGCAGAAAAAGGGATTTTAGCTTTTCTGGGGGTTACCCCCTTTAAATTAAAAAAGGCAAATTTAACGGGATCACCTCCCCTTTCTTGTTAAGTTTTAGTTTCACGACAACCGAACACACGACAGCCCGGGAGAGCTTTTAACCTACCACTAGGCTACAACGCAGAAAATTTTAAAGATCATGAAACCGAAGTTTTAATCAGTCGTTCAAAGAAATACGTGTAATAAAATTAAATATATTTATAGCTATTTTTTATAAATCATAATTTGAGGTTTCTATAAATAACTACATTTTTGCATGGATAGAAGTGCAAATGGAAGTAATTGCTTTCTCAAACAGAAATGATTGTATTGTTTCAAATTATGTGTCAAATAGTGTAAATAATTTGTACTATCTTAATCTAAATTAGATTTAATTTACATTAAAATTGTAATATTCACAAGTAACACCATCCCTTACATTATAATGGTGCTTCAATGGGAAGTTGGCGAAATCTTGGATAGGCGTTTGGGGATTTTGATCATATAGCGCAATGGATGGGATCCCGTATTTTTAAAGGGAATTTCAAGATCTGTGACGCAAGCGGGTATTTCTAGAATTATTCGCACGGGATATAAATGGACAGATGCTCGCCGAAAGTTTGTCCCAGCCCCGGGTTTTGTAGCATCATTAAATTTCTTGATTGTTAAAAAAATTATGATTACTTTTGGGTGTTGAGCAGTGATTGTTTGAATAATATTTTTATACGTTTTTGGGCCCGATAATTGTGTCTGATTTGTTGAAGGGGGAAGACCCCCAATTTACCGGTTTGTTGAATATTTCAAGGTTGGGTTTTTTCCGAAATTCTCATGCTCTTAAAAACGCCCCTTTTTGGGTTGTGCATAAAATCCTCGAATCCCAATTCTACGTAACAGTATATTTAAGAATGAGACAGAAAATTCGGGAAAAAATATATCTCAATAAATATCACCAGTGTATGTTCATTTATAAATATATCGATGCGTTAAATTTAATTTAAAGTAACTACCAGTGTTGCCCATATGGCTTTGGATTAAATTACATCCTGTACAAGCAAATTTGTGGATAAATGCAATGGAATTTTAAAGTAAAGGAGCATGGTGGTTACTTACTAACAATAAAAAAGAGGGCAATGGCAATATCCAAACGAACCTGATAAAGGGATGGGGACAACATCAAGGGCCCCCTTTTCAAAAACCACAAACCCCTACGGGAGCACTTTCCCGACCCTGGGGAAAAACGTCATCGCCCTTCCACGTTTTATTTTCCCTGTGGGGTTCCAAACTCCGGGCCGTCCGCAACAGACCTCCCCCGAGGGCGTGGGGGAAGGTACCAATTTAAAACGTCTTCACCACTTTTGGCTGGGAAAAATTAGAAGTTCCGAAAATCCTTTTTTTTTGGAAAAAATTAAAAATTTTCCCTTGGAATTACTTTGGGAACCCAAAATTTTAACCCAAATAATTGCTTTTCAATGGGGGCCCAGAAACTTGATCCCCAAATTGAGATCAGTGCTCAAAGCTCATAAAGTGTTCCCCCTTCGATTTGATCAAGTAACGGAGGTTTCTGCGTATTAAATCGGCTTATATACAGGCTTAGAAACATTAATGCGACAGGTTGCAGAAGTTTATGAAAAGAGATAAGAAGATTAGGGTTCCGTGCTTATCTATCAAGGGATTTTAAAATTTTAAGAACCACAACCTTTTTAGAATTGTGGGGAGTATTCCCCAAAAAAAACCCCCTTTAATATATCTTTATTTCGGTTTACCACTGTAAAGGGGAATTTAGGTTCATAAAAAATAAACAAAATTAAATAAATAATAAATTTCGTTATGTATCAATTAACTGAAACAACACAAAGATAAATATAGCTTCGCTGGGTATTTCATGAATATAGTGTCTGACTATATATATATTCTTTTAAGTTATTGATATTCAAGTCTTAACATTAAGCTTTTGATTGTACTCAAAAATGTTTTTATAACCCACACTTCTTGATTTAAAAAGAACAAAACATTTTTCAAAAGCGTTTTCCCCTTTAAGTTTAATTTTAAAAATCTGTCCACAAAGACTTTCAACAAAAGAAACATACTTGCCTACTTTCAAGTCTGTAGGTCTACTAATTCAAAACCGGGGGAAAAAATTTTCTAAAAATAATTTTGAACATTTTTTAGGGATTTTTGGATATGTTTCAGCTCTTTTGAAACATCAGCAAAGTTTTTTTTGAAGACGGGAGCAACCCGATCAACCCCGGGTTTGTATTTTCCCAAAACCAATACATAAACATTCAAAATCATGTATAAGTGAACAAAATACCTTAAAACAACTTTAAACTTTCAAAATCGGCCCAATACCCAATCATTTTTCATGGCCCCCCCATACTATAACAATGTTTTAAATTTCCCCATAATATATACTTTGCCCTAAAAAAAATTCAGAATACTTAAACCCCTTCTGTTCTACCAACTATAAACCCCGATTCAAAACTTAATTTTGGGCGGATATATACGTCCTTTTTAAAAAAGATTTTTTCCCCACGTATTTAAAATTTAAAGGCTTTTGGGAAAGAAAAGGACCTTTTACAGTGTTTGTAAGGGAAATTTTTCATTTCAGGATTGTTTTCCCTTTTTCCCCCCCAAAAAAAAATCAAAAATGCCCCCTACGTGGAAAAGTGTGGGGTTGGGGAAGAAACTAACTTTAAATTGGCGTTAAAAAAATTTAAATTTTAAACCTACAATTATCAAGATAAGTGTTAATAAAATGGGGAAAAAATTAAACTTGTTCTTAACTTAAAAATTTTTAAAAGAATAATAAAAAATACATTGAAAAAATATAACATTTTCGTTTTTATCATTAAATGTTATTTTTATTTTTTTAATTTTAGAAAGTATTTTTTTTTTTTTACTTTCAGTGAATTTATAATTTTAAATGCTCTTTTTTTTTCTTTCAATAATGCCCCCACAAGGTTTCCCCCCCCCAAAGGGGGGAATAGTTTGAGAACCGCTGCCTTAAAAGATAATATCTTATTTTTAACTATTTATAATTGTTTTTTTTTTCTTTTGAGTAAAAGAGATTTAAGAACTACTACTTTCTTTAAAAAAAAGTGTCTTCGGGGTTTGCATCCTTAAAATGGTTAAGATGCCTCTTAGTGCTATATTAAGTAAAAGCTATGGGGTTAGAATTCTAACCGGGTAGGTAATGCATCGGTTTATTGCTTCGTATTTTTCGAATGGCATTTACATAAGAATCTTTTTTTTTTTTTTGGCTTTGTAATATACAAACGAGGAAATCCATTTTTTTTTTTCCACCTGTGTTTTAATCTTAAAAGTGTATACACATTAATCGTTTCGTATGAATTAAGAAAAATCTGTATTATGTATATTAATTTTCTTTCCCAAAATATAACATATTTCAATCAAATTGCTGAGAATGAAAAAAAAAAAAATATCTGCTTCCTAAAGATCCAAAAAAGGGGTGGGAAAATTACAGCTCACTGACCATATGAGTGTACTCCAAATTTTCCATTCATACCACCACAATTTTTTAAATAATAATTATGTAGCTTTCAGTCTCAACTTTTAAAATTAACCAAAAAAGTTTGTGTGCATTAAGGGGTTTTTTTTGCATGTTTAAAAAGTTATTGATTTGAAAAATGTGTGTTTCTTTTACAGTGTTAAACTGATAAATGTGCATAAAATTATTAAAATACTCGAATTCCTTATATCTAAATTTATAAAGAAATTTCACCAAAACAAGAAATGCAGCCACATTTATATTAACACATTGCATGTACCTAGTATTAAAAAAGCCAAGAGTTTCTCTTTTTATGAGCCTGTCCGAAATTATTTTTCTTCTCAGAAATATAGACTATGAAATGGAATGTTAAGAAAAGAACAAAACATTTAAAAATTGTATAGTTCTTATTTTTCACACCACACACACATATTCAGCTGGTTGAATTCTATGATGGCTTAGATGCTGCTTTTATTTCATAGTTACACTTTATAGATAATAATGCATCTACACGCCCATAGAGTTCTTTTCAAACTAATTATCTTAAACTTTATTTTATTATATCATTGCATTTCAATTAATATTAATAATTCATTTGTGGTTAGTACTATATATACATAAATGAGCACTAAAATAATTTATATTAAAATAAATTTAAGAAGTATCATTTTTCTATGATGTATTTTTGCTTTCTGTAACTAATTCACATTTCATTAAAAGAATAATTACGTAATTAAACAACATTTAATTTTAATCAAAATGACGAAATTTATAAATAACTAAAATTTTAGACTTATATGTTATTTTTGAATATAAATTTAAAATTCCAATATTTTTATATCCCTTAAGAAATTTTTTTGATTTTGGGTTGAATCATAACCTTAAAAACAGAAGCGTAAGGCCGCGTTTCTCAAATAGCTTAAAAATGTATCAGTATGCTCAATGTATTTGATTATTAATTCATCAATATTAAGTTAAGAACAAATTTAGTAATTACTAGTGACCCCATGGGCTTGTCATATACAAAAATAAATGCAAAATTTAATACTTAATTTGATAACTTGTAGAGTTTATAGTTAAAGTCGTATTGTAGCTTTAACGTCAAAATACGTTTTTGAATTCAATACATTGTTGTCGTATTTGGGGAAGGGGGCGATGAAAAATTGAAAATTTGGTCGTAATCTTTGAACGTTTGGGGAAACATGGTGTAAAAACAAAAAATAGTGAAAAAAACCCTTTCGGGAAAAGGGGAAACCCTTCCATATTCTGTAAAAAAACTTGGGAAAAAAAACAGTAATTAATTAAATTAATTAATACACCTTTTGATTTAAAAAGTATATAATTAATTTTGGAGTTTTTTGTTCCTAAGCGTATTTGACTTGATATATTTTAGAGTTAGTCTTAGAATATTGAAACTCGATAATATATGATACGGGAAAAATTTTTTCCTTAAAATTTTTCATAGCCCCAATTTCAAATGAAAAAATCCCCAAATTATAAACCGGGAACCATACAAAAAATTAAGTTTATATAGAAACTTATTTAAAAATACTTTGTTCCACCTTAAAATTATGAAACAATACTAAAATTTTCAATGATAACACTTATTTTCTTTTCCCAAATTTCCCACTATTAATTCACACTCTCTTTTATTTTTTTATTTATTTTGGAATTTTCAATCGTTAATAAAATACATTTTGAAGCGCTCAATTTTAGCTGAAATTTTAAAATTCATGATTATTTTTAAAGACAATACAATAATTTAATTAAAATTTAAAAAAATTAATTTATTAAAACTAATTATTTAAACAATTACAAAATTAAACTGTGTTGGCGACTTGTGCTAAAAAATTTTGAAAAGGTTTTTTTTACGCTTTTAAAAAACATTCAATTTTTAACAGAAATTTTTGACACGATTGTTTCCCCATGACCCTTTATACTTTAATGATAATTAATAAAAAATTAAATTTCCACGTAATGCTTAATCTGCCCTATGTATATAAAATATTTGGTTTTTAAATATTTAATAAAAAAGCTAAAATAATAAAGGGTTTTAACAGGAATTGACTTATTATTTTTTTTATATTACTTGTTTGAGACTTATTTTAAAAGATGTTATTTGAAAATGCATAGATTTGTTTCTGTTTCTTTTTACTTTTTTTTTTCCAAATTAATCTTCTGTAAGAATGGCAAAGTCTTTTACTCTTGAGTGCACTCATTCTTATCATGATCAAATCCAGTCCTGTGGAAAACTTTTCCAAGTAATGGAGTTTATCACTGAAAAATTTTTTTCCCAGAAAGAAGACTTTAAAAGCATAAAATCCACTTGTTTTTTTGGAAAGAAAGTTGGTTTTTTTTTAATTCAATCGGATCAATTACGCCAGGCTAAAGAGCGAACACATAAGTTTTCCATGCGCTATGTTGTGGATGAACGTAATAATAATAAACTTTTCTGTCTTTTGAGCTTAAAATTGGGGTAAATTCCGGAAAGTATTTTGCCCCTGAAAAAGGGGTTTACTTATTTTGATTTGGGTACCCGGGGACATTTTCCCGGAAACCCTTTTGTTTTTAAAAAGCAAAAAAGGAAAATTTTTTTTTATTTTGTCACTTAGTTTAAAAATATATGTAAAAAAAATTTTTTTAAAGGACATTTTGAAAAAAAAATGATTTAAATACACTTTTTTTGGCAAACAATTAACTTAGAATAATCTTTTTTAAAAAATGTTCCCCTTTTTTTGTAAAAAAATGCTTCTACTATAATAATATTTTGCCTGTTATGGGTTTGGTCTCTTTACAGGGGCTCAACTAAAAATTTTTAAAAGATTCACATTATTTTCAGAGTTACCACCAATTTAAAATATTTTGGCATTTTTTTTTTAAAATTGGGTTCCCCTTTTGTTGTCGTAAAACATGGGTAAACCCCTTAAGGGTTTATATTTTTTCAAAAATTATAGTTGAGCCTTTTTTTACAGAGGTCGGGGAAAATACAACCCAAAAAATTATTATAATAGAAGCCTTTTTAAGGAGAACATTTGAAAAAAATTTTTCTGTTTAATTTTTTTTCCGAAATATTGTTTTTTTAAAAAATTTTTTTTCTTGTCAAAATGTTCTTAAAACAATTTTATACTTGTATTCTAATCTAAGTGACACTAAATATCATGAAACTTATCCATTTATGTGCATTTAAAATAACGGTTCCAAACGTAGTCGGATACCTTAAAGAATCAAAATATGTAGTTAAACGAGAAATAATTCGGGATATGAATTTTTTTAAAACCCAGGGGGAAATCAGAAGGGTTTTTCAAATTTTCTTAATTTTTTTTCTTTAAAGTAGATTTCCCGTGCCCCATAAAAACTTTCCCTCCTCTCCTTTCATTGCTCCCAAAAAATGGAAGTCCTCATTCAGTATCTACCCAAATTCAATTGTTCCGTTGGTTTTTATGTCTTTTAGGATGTCAAAACGATTACCTTTGATGTCCATTTTGATATTAAGGGACATAAATCAAATAGTGCTAAATCCAATGAGAAGGGGTTGTGTGGAATTTTCTATTTTCTATGAACTCTGTTTAATGTGTAGTAAGAAGCACTGTCATGATGCAGCAGCGAATCTCCTTGGCAACGTTTTTTACGGGTTTCCTCCATCAATTTGTTCAAAACTTTCACATACAAAGGGCCATTAATCATGTTCCCGCTGTGACAAATAAAAGACCCATCACACATTCAGTGACAAAAAACGCAATGAACATCCTTTTTAAAAAAAAAAAAACTTGCATATGATATGATTTCTTTGATTGAGGCGAGAATGTTGTACGCTGTTCTGGTGGTTGTACCCTTTTTCCCAGACCCAAAGCGAAACAAAAATTTTTTCAACAAGGGGTGGGGTTGAAAGTTCACCATTCTTTATCATGCTATTTTTGTTTTTTGGGTTTTTGGGGAACAAAACACAGAAAAAACAAATTATTGAATAAATAATTAGCATTAATTAAAAAAATTAATCTTTAAATAACAAAATTTAAAAAAATTTTTAGGGGTTACATACTTAGAATTATAACCAACCCAAAAAAAATAAAAGGGTTTTGGAAGGGGGGCCCAGACCCTCCCCCCGTGTGTGAGCCACTGCTGTGGACCATAAGTGCAATCATTGCGTCATTACCAGCAATGACTTTTCCCTTAAGTCGATTTTTGGGCCCAAACCCCCTTGCAACTTTTGAAATTTTGAACAATTTTTTTGCCCCTCATCTACACATCATCTGAAAAGAATGCATGTTCTCGCATCTGTCACCGAGTCTTCGAAGACCATTCTTTGGTCTAATCTAATTGTTTTCCTTATACACGATAACTCATTTGTTTCTTGACGTTGAATATCACCCATTTAGGCCCTTATTTTCAAGCTATTCATGCTCCCCCAAAAAAAAAAAACCCCAAAAAATTTTTTTTTTTTTTTTGGGGGAAAAAAAAATTTTTTTCTTTTTTTTTGTTTGGGGGAAAAAAAAAAAAAAAAAAAAAAAAAAAACCCCATTAGGAAAAACCTTTTTTTCCCCCCCTTTTTTTTTTTTAAAAAAACCCCGGGGCCCCCCCCAAACTTAAAAAAAAAAAAAAAAAAAAAAAAAATTTTTTTTTTTTTTTAATTTTTTTTTTAAATTTTAAAATTTTAAAAAAAAAACCCAAAATTTTTTTTTCTTTTCACCCTTTAAAAAAATTTTCCCCCTTTTTTTTTTCCCCAAAAAAAAAAATTTTTTAAAATTTTTTTTTTCCCCCGGGGGGTTTTTTTTTGTTTTTTAAAAAAAAGGGAAAAAAATTTTTTTTTTAAAAACCTTTTTTTCAATTTTCCCCCCCCCAAATTTTTTTTTTTAAAAAATTAAAAATTTTTAAAAAAACAAATTTTTTTTTTTAAAAAATTAAATTTTTTTTCCCCCCCCTTTTTTTTCCCCCCGGGGGGGGCCCCAAAAAAAAATTTTTAAAAAATTTAAAAAAAATTTTTTTAAAAAATTTTTTTTTTTGGGGGGAAAAAAAAAAAAAAAAAAAACCCAAAAAAAAAATTTTTTTAACCTTTTTTTTTTAAAAAAAAAAAAAAAATTTAAAAAAATTTTTAAAAAATTTTTTAAAAAAAATTTAAAAATTTTTTAAAAAGTTTTCCCAAAAAAAATTCCTTTTTTTAAAAATTTTTTTTTTTTTAAATTTAAAAAAATTTTTTAAAAAAAAAAATTTTTTTTTTGGTTTTAAAAGGGGGGAAAAAAAAAATTTTAAAAATTTAAAACCCAAAAAAATTTTTTAAAATTTTTTTGGGTTTAAGTGGGGGGGGGTTTTTTTTTTTTTTTTAAAAAAATTTAAAAAAAATTTTTTAAAAAATTTTAAATTAATTTTTTTTTTTTTTAAAAATTTTTTTTAAAAAACCCCAAAATTTAAATTTAAAAAAAAAAATTTTAAAAAAAAAGGGTTAAAAAAACCCTTTTTTAAAAAGGTTTTAAAAATTTTTTTGGGTATAATGCAATTCTCGTCGTTGGTTCTTTGTTTTCAAATGATATTTGATTAATTTAGCAGGCAAATTAAGTCAGTGCATTTTTTAATGGAACGTTTTTTTTATTGATCATTATACAGCCACACATCACACAAAACAAATGCAGAATATTTAAAAACAGTTAACTCTATACATTAAGTTTAGTTTCATACCATTTTTGTTTCCATCCTAGTGATCATATAACCAGTTCTTTAGCGCCTCCTTCATTTTGTAAATTTCTCTTCTTTTTGGATTCCGATGGCAGCACCACCTATATAGTTTTTGAAGTCAGACGAATTTTACAGGTATGATTAATGCCAATTGTGTTTTTACTGTAAGGTACCGACTACGTTCGGAACCGTGATTTTGCAAAAGCGGATAAATGGATAATATTTATGATATTTAGCATCACTTAGGTTAGAATATATATATTGAATTGCTTTAAGACTAGTATTACAGTATAAAATTATTTAAGTACAATATTTTGACAAAAAATGAACATAGAATGACCCATTTTCAAAATATTCTCCTTTTGTGAAAAATGCTTCTATTATAAGAATATTTTGCCTGTATATAGCTCAGATCTCTGTACAGAGGTTCAACTAGAATGTTTGAAATATATAACTTAGAAGTGGGTTTATCCATGTTTTAGACAACAGAGGGGAGTAATTTTAAGAAAAAAACTCCGATTATTATTTAAATGGGTTGTAACTCTGAAAATAATGTCAATTTTTCAAAACTCATAGCTGAGCCTCTGTACAGTGGTCTTAGCTATGTACAGGCAAAATATTATTATAATAGAAAGATTTTTCACAAAAGGAGAACCTTTTGAAAAAAGGTTATTCTAAGTTAATTTTTTGCCGAAATATTGTATTTAAATACTTTTTGTTTGTCAAAATGTCCTTAAAACTTTTTTATACATGTATTCTAATCTAAGTGACACCAAATATGAAGAAAAGTATCCATTTATGCGCTTTTTTAAAATCACGGTTTTGAACGTAGTTGCATACCTTAAAATTTTGTATAACAAGAATGTGTTCAGTAATTGGTGCATGCAGTAATGACATCCGAAAAGAAATATAAAATTATTATTTGTTAAGAGATCCAATCTTAATCATGTTTTTCTGTTAAAAAGGTTTAAATATTTTGTCCAAATCAGAATACTATGTTTAGAAATATAACTTTTTGAAAATTACCTTTACCGACTAATCAATAGAAAATAAGACATACTCAATATCATCTCTGATATATATAAGTAACGAATTAATCAAACGAGTATTGTTTGAAATCATTTAGGTGTCCCGTGAGCTAAAGGTGAGCAGAATTTCCCTTTGACCTGCGAATTGAAAAGGCTTGAGTACATTGGCTTAGAGCAAGGAGGCAGGTATGGACGACATCCGTTCCTGTCCTTATTCTAAAGGGAGTTGAATAATGAACGGTTCACCGAATGGATAGGCGAAGAGTGAACGCGACTCTACTAATGAAATTCGGATGGATGTGTTTAATCATTAATCTCCAGACGATTAATCAGGAAATTGCCAGAACTTCGAAGCAATAACTAACTGAAAGTTCTCTGTTTGATTTAAAAGATTTAAGAATTGAGAATGTGTGTAATTATATTGAATTGATTTCACTCAAGAGAAACAGAAAATTAAATGTAGTGAATTGTGACAGATTTTCGGTTATAATATATCAAAGTAACTACACCAAAGTCGTTTATTTAAGGATTTAATTGAAGTTTCCTTTCTTAGAATTAATTTATCTCTTCAATTTAAGAAACAATAAGATATATATGAAAATAACCTAAATGTTTTTATAGGAATTTATTTGCCAAGCCCTTACTCCAGTGCTTCTCAAAGTTGCAATATACGCGACAAATATTCAATCATAATTTTCATCGCGCCCCCTCATTCGTTAACTATGTATTGAATTCAATAATACTATACTTTAAGGGGACACAGTACGATTCAATTGACCAAAATCAGTCAAAAAATCAAATTTAATTTTTTTAGCCTAAATTTTTCTTTATATACTTTTCTATAACATCAGAAAGTTTGAAAGCTCGAAACTTAAAAAACGCAGAATTATGATAGCCTTTACGTTCGTTTTTATTCACATCCCTATAGCAAATCAAAACTTTAAAAACTGCCGTATCTCAGAAAGATAAAATAACTATTTTGTCTTCCTTTAAAATGCTAAGGTTTTTTTTCTATTGCGCCTAATGCTTTGAAATGTTTTTTTACCTATTCCAAATAGTACATGTAACAAAAGTTGGTATGCATTTTTGAATCAAAGCAATACTTATTTTTTTAAAAATAATTAAACTCAGAATTTGTACATTATTTAAGGAATTTTCAATAAACATTCATAAAAAGAAGTATTGTAAGAATACCAATCATGTTAACGCAAAACCCATACCAACTTTTATTATACATAGTTTGACGTACTTGTAAATCAAATTTCATGCGTGTACGTCAATTGTCGTCAGTTTTTTCCTTAAAAAATTACATGGCTAGCTTTTTATGAAATTTTGAGCACAAAATATGTTTAACATAGTATACATATATAGGAGGCAACCAAAAAAATATTAAAAATCCTTAAATTAAAAATTTTTGCTTAAATCGTACCATGTCCCCTTAACCCTAAAACTGCTAAACGACTTTAACCTCTTAAGCACCCCTGTGTATATAAACGTCTCACTAAGCTAAATTGTTTATTTACTCTGACGTATATATACGGCTTTCCAGAGTACTATCTTTTATGTGCAGTGTTTTCCATAAAATTATTCTGAAGACTTTGGAATGCAATAAAAGGGCCTTGAAAGTATTTGCGAAGGATTTACTTATTTCAAATTATTTGCTCTTTATTCTTCCCCTTCCCCTCCCCAGTACATCACATAAGCGTACCTACGCGGAAAACGGTTGGCATTGGGAAGCGAATCGCTTAACTTTTATCAAGATAAGTGTTAATTTTTGTTTTTAATTACATTATGATAATTAGTTAATAAACTGTATATGGTCCTGGTAATTAATAAACTTTTTCTTAAATTAGGATTATTAAATTAATTACAAATTAAATTGTGTAGCACTGATACATTTATAAGTATAATATATCATTGTAAATGTGTATTTTATTTTTTATAATGTCATAAGTTATTTTGTTTGTCTACTTTCAGTAAATTAATAATTTTTTTAAATAATCTTTTGGTTTTTGACTTTTCAATATGCTCGCGCTTCCCTCGTAGAGTTATCACGCCCCTCAAGGGGGTGCGACCCACAGTTTGAGAAACACTGCCTTACTCTAAGAAAACTCATTGAATTTCATAGTGTAGTTTTCAAATGGTTGTGAAAAATAGAAGTGAAATTTGTTGTGGAGTAACAATAATCAGGATTTACTTGATAGAAGATGCTGAAGACGAAACATTATTAAAAATCCTGAATCCATCGTAAATTCAATCACGTGGGATAATGTAGGTTACATATTGTTTTTAACAGAAATGAGCCTCTAAGAATACATGCAAGTAGTGGAGAAGTCTCAAAACAGTGAAATATAGATTTTTAGGTATAAGACAAATATCTCTTCAAAGTTTACTACAAAACTATATTTTTATCACATTCTTAATTCTAAAAAGTATTTTTACACCAATAATCTGTATGTTGACAAATAGCAAGAAAGTCAGTATTCGCTAAATATGAATTAGGTTTTCATTTCAAATAGTCTGTACAAACTAAATAACAACTTCCATCACTTTATCGGGAGTTTAAAGTACGAAGTCCGTTTTCTCAATAGCCCCCTATCTAATTTATTTACATTTAAATATTTAAGTTCAAAATTTTTTAATTATTTGTCAAATTCTTTGTGAAACACATTTACAAGATCATTTAAAGTGTATTCAAACTCTTTTAGGAATGGTTAGGTAGAAATATCCGATGAAACATGTATAATTATTTTTTTAATTACTGTAAGAACAATTCGAAATCATTCTACTCAATTAAGTACGCAAAGTATACGAAAGAAAAAAAAAAAAACAGTCTAACGTATTTCTTGGTCTCAGTGATCTTTCATATATTCCGTATCCAATAGCTGTTCTAGTAAGATTACTGGCGTTGTTATAGCAGGAAGACAACAGGAAAACGGGAAAAAGTAGAGAGGTTTCAAATTCTGTAGTTCGAAAATCGATTCGTATACTACCGGATTTATATATATATATATATATATATATATATATATAATCTATGCTTTTAAAACCAAAAGATTACACAGAAATTAAATTCAGCTAAACCTCAGTTTTATATTTTGGAAAGGGCATTTTCATTTTTAAAGAGAACACGGTGAAGAGAAATCTAAATAAACAAACTTATACAACAAAAAAAGTCAAATTTTTTGATTCTTCGAAATCTGTTTCAAACATTGAGACGAGGAATTATGGAAAATGGAAACATTACATTCAGCTTAAATAAAGTTTTTTGGACAGAGCATTTCCAATAAAAATCAAAGGTTCAGTCCTAGGAGAGCCCACACCATTGGCGCGAATTATTTTGGTTGGCGATAATTGCGCCATCTTGGTAACCCTACTTTGATACTTTAGATATGGTAAACCTAACTATTTCTGGAATTTTCATATTTAGTCGGCGGCATTTTGAATTTCGTCATTTTGTTGTTGGGCACTGGGCTGGAAGTATGGCGCGTTGTGTGAGTGAATATACCTTCGAACTTTTTTACTTTATTGAATGCGAAATGTAAGAAAAAATTGTTTGGATGATGTATGAAGGAAGGAAAAATTGATTGTTTCCAATTATGAATGTTCTAAATGTAATGAGCGAATGGGATTATACGAACGAAAGAGTGCTGTTTTGGGTGGATTTGAACGGAGTTGTCGAATGGGTATGTTCAACCATTACCTCGCAGAAAATATATGGTGGCGCTCCCACGGTCATTCGCTTAGCGATAAGGCCTTCAAGTCCTTTTATTTTAATTTACTGACCCGCTGTACCCTTCACTCGGAAAAGATCAGCAGTAAGAAAGTAAGTGCTGTTTTTTAATTTCATCTTAAATATATTTGATTAATTTCTGTATTGTTTACATATATTTTTATTACGCATCCACCTTGTCTCGCTATATTCCATTGCCGCCATTGTTGATTTCGTTTGGCGCTATCTCGATCTGGCTTGGCGCTTTTTTCGGTTCATCGCCAAGGGTGTGGGCTCTCCTAGGATTTTACCAAATCAAAACTATTTAGAGTTGTGCTTACATAAAGAATAGTATCTGCTTTGATTGCACAATTATGACTGACAATTTGGAATTTAAGATCTATCCAGCTATATAACAAACTCCACCGAAATGATCATGGAGCATTATTCATCCGGTAGAATTCAAAAAAGATAGAGATACCCCATCTTACTATTACTCTATAAACACATATACATACGTTTTAGATAATCCTAGTCTAAATGAGACGTTACTCTGTACGTCATTCTGATTTGGGAAGCAAGATTAAGAGAGTTTGATGCCACTTAGGGTACATGAGTGAGTGAATATTAATGCCGCAATGTTCAATTACACGAAGGCTTTTGGTGACGGACCACGTAATTTTGAATCATGGCCAAGTGACGAGGATGACACGAGTTGGCAACCCCCTCTCTTAACTACCACACCACACCAACGGGAGGACCTTTGATCTCTGACAGATTTAACGTGCATCACTCCTCTATACGGTGGGTCTCCAGTGGTACTGGGCTCGAACTCGTGACATGATCGCCATGATCCGATACCTTGACCACTGGGCTACCGCAGCCCCACCTAGGGAATATATGACCGTGGCTCGGGATTACAAAGCTGACAGAAGCCAAACTATATTTTTACCCTCAGTGACATTATGGTTCTGAATAATCGTATATCTACACCAGAAGAATAACAGAATATAATAATACAGAATATCCAATAGCTAAGGCTCGCGCGACAAATATGAGATCTATATAATTCCAGGTAGATATTTCTACAATAACAAAAAGAAATCTTCATCCGGACTACACACAAAACTACAGAGAGACTTAATATTATACAATAATAGGGCTGCATAAGTAGTCTCCTATGCATATCATTCAAAAATATACATAACTTAGGGCTTCTCCCACATGAAGTAATGCGTGCAATATGGGATGGGAAAACTTTTAACAGAGTTCAAATGTTTTCTGGAAATGTGTCAATGATTCCGTAAACAGTTAGACTCAATCTAACATTTTAAATAATTTTAACACCGTTACGTTTAAATATTATTTGTTACTTGCTGTCGAAAAACGCTTTGAAGACATAATTATATGAACTAAAAGTAACATTAAGAAGTTTGAAACATCAAGTTTACGTATTGAAGGCCCAATATTTTAAAATCTCTTAAGATATCCGACTACGTTTGGAACCGTGATTTTGCAAAAGCGTATAAATGGATAATATTTATGAAATTTAGTGTTACTTAGATTAAAAAATGTATATATACAATTGTTTTAAGAATAGTATTACAATAAAAAAATTATTTAAGTACAATATTTTGGCCAAAAAGTAACTTAGAATAACCTTTTTTTTGCAAAATGTTCTCTCTTTGTGAAAAATGCTTATATTATAATAATATTTTGCCTGTATATAGCTCAGACCTCTGTACAGAGGCTCAAGTAGAATGATTGAAATATATAACTTAGAAGTGGATTTATCCATGTTTTATGTCAACAGAGGGGGAAAAATTTAAAGAAAAAAACGCCGATAATTATTTCAAGTGGTTGTAACTCTGAAAAAAATGTGAATTATTCAAAAGTCATAGTTGAACCTCTGTACCGAGGTCTGAGCTATATACAGGAAAAATATCATTATAATATAATTATTTTTCATAAGAGGAGAATATTTTGAAAAAAGGTTATTCTAAGTTAATTTTTTGCCGAAATGTTGTATTTAAATAATTTTTTTTGTCAAAATGTCCTTAAAACAATTTTATACATGTATTCTAATCTAAGTGACACTAAATATCATGAAAATATTCATTTATGTGCCTGTTTAAAATAACGGTTTCGAGTGTAGTCGGATACCTTAAGATACAAATTTATGACTTAAGTTTTATCCTTTATAAGGGGATTTTTGAACATTAAGCCTTCTTTAGTTGCTGCTGGTCATGAAATAATGCATAAAATTTTAAATAAATTTTTGCATGGGTTGTATTTTTCGATTCTAGATGTAATAATTGAAAGTTCTACTGTTCTCTTCTGGATAGCTCTGACGAAAAAACTGAGTTCATTTTTTAAGTGTAAGGTTCCATTCATTCTTTGAGCAGTGGCGTAATGTACACCCCGCATTGCAAGCTGCACATGATTCTAGTAGATCCAAAGCCTGACTGACGCCATGATACAATCATTTGTAAGATTGGGTTTGGGGCCCAAAAACTGATTTGTCTAGCGGGCCCTTGTATTTTCTGTTACGCATCTGTCTTTGAGTAAAATCTAAGTTATAAAAATTGTGAGATAGAATTAAGATGTTATCACTGTATTCAGTCCCTTCTCAGAAATAATGGGTTTTAATAAAAATAAGCATAGAAAGATACTTTTTTATGCAGCCTATAAATAATTTAAATGCATTTCTTTGATCATTCGTTCAATAGAATATGTTTGGAAACTTTTTTTTTAGTTCAGATATTGATTCGATCTATTATCAAATGATCTTTCCTATCTCTTTCTCTTGAGCTTCATTCCTCAGATTCTCGTTAGCTTTATTTTAAAATTTTGATGAACTCCATTGTTGTTTTGTATAAACTCGAAAGATAATATTTTTCTTCTTTATCTCTGGCACAATGAAATGTCATTAAAATTTTAATATGTTTCTTAACGAAGAGAAATTATTCATTACTTCTCTTTTTGGTAAATATTTCTTTTGACAGAGAGAAAGATAATTTATTTTTTCTTTTCTATTCATATCTTTAAAATTATTTTTGAGCTCTAGTAACAAAAGTATTGATATAATACCATTTTTTTTAAATATTTACTATAGTAATTGTTTTTCATTTCGAAATAAAATAAATTATGATTTTTTTTCATACATCATACATATGTAAAAGATATATTTCTTGTTCTGAAAACAATTTTTAAAAACACATTTGTTTGTAAGAAAATAGGAACCTGGAAGTTTTTAATTCGGATTACATTGTAGACATTATGAATATATTAAACTTTAGAAATAATTGGGAAAATTTTAAGGAGATTGAATTTCATCGAGAAATTTGAATCCAGATATTAGTATAGTTATTTTACTTGTCATTAGTTTTGAAATTTGTTACCTGTCATTCGTTTAATTTATTTTCACAAAATACGTAATTTTGGAGTAACTGAATAACGAATATCTATCATTTACGGTATCAAAAATGGAATAGTTCCATTAAGGTATATGACTACGTTCGCAACCGTGAATTTGCAAAAGCGTGTAAATGGATAATATTTATGATATTTAGTGTCACTTAGATTAGAAAATGTACATACCATTGTTTTAAGAATAGTATTACAATAAAAAATTATTTAAGTACAATATTTTGGCCAAAAAGTAACTTAGAATAACCTTTTATTTTCAAAATGTTCTCCCTTTGTGAAAAAGGCTTTTATTATAATTTAAAAAAGGTAAAAAAGGTTTGGAAAAAAAAAAAAGGTTATCCTAAGTTAATTTTTGCCGAAATATTTTATTTAAATGATTTTTTTATCATAATGTTATTAAAACAATCAAATTGAAAATGGGGTGTCATTCGAACGGGGAGTGGTTCCCAAACCCGAAGAAACTTAAAACTTTACTTTGCGATTATTAGAACTCAAATTATTGCACTTTGGTAATGCATTTCTAAGACAAGTATCAGAAAAACACCGAAAAAAAAGTAAAAAAATTTTAAATGCGGAATTATTCCTTTTTAAGCATTCCTCTTTCAAATGGGCTTAATTTCAACGCATTTCTCTTTTCCGTGCGTTTGGGTCATTTTTTTGTCTTCCTCCAATTCTTACCAAACTTAGGTTTTCTTGTACAGAATTCAACGCTCATCACGAATATGTATGCCGCTTGTCGAAATTCAAATTAGTTCAAAGGTTATGCCCAACTGTTTCGTTTGAAATTCGTCCCCCCTTTCAATAGTCTGTTTCAGTGACATGCCAACCACTATTTTTTTTCCCTAGAAACTAACCAAAGTGACCCGTTTCAATCGAAATTAAATTTGTCCCCTCTTTCAACAGTCTGTTTCAGTAACATGCCAACAAGTATTTTTTTAAAATAGAAACTTACTAAAGGGAACCATTTCACTCAAAATTTGACCAGGAGTCTAAACTGGTCTCCGTTTCGCGAAATTCCTCTAACTGTTTTAAAGTGAAACACCTTCTTGAAAAAAACCGACCTTTTGTCTTTAAAGCGTTTTTGTCTTACCAACCGATTTTTAAAAACCGGGTGTCATTCGAACTTGGAGCCGTTCCCAAATACGAAGACAATTATAACTTTACTCTGCGATTATTAGATCTCGAGTTATTGCACTTTTGCATTGCATTTCTATGACAAGTATCAGAAAAACCCCGAAAAAAAATTTAAAATATTTTAATTGCTGTATTATCTCTTTTTAAGCATCCCTCTTTCAACTGGGATTACTTTCAACGCATTTCTTTTTTCCGTGCGTTTGGGTCATTTTTTTGTCCTCCTCCAATCCTTACCAAACTCAGTTTTGCTTGCACAGATATGAACGCTGATTACGAATATGTATGGCGCTTGTCGAAATTCTAGTTAGTTCAAAAGTTATGCCCAAATGTATGTGTGTTTCTTTGAAATTCATCCCCACTTTCATAGTCTGTTTCAGTGACATGCCAACCACTTTTTTTTTACCCTACGAACTTTCCATAGTGACTCATTTCACTCGACATTTGACCAGGAATCTAAATCTGGTCTCCGATTCGTGAAATAAGTCTAACATTTTTTAATAAATGAAACAACTTCTTGAAAAAAACCGAACCTTTTTGTCTTGAAAGCCAACTTACGGACCATTTTTAAAACACCGGGTGTTATTCGAACGGAGAGCCGTTCCAAAACCCAAAGCCACTTAAACCTTTACTCTGTGATTATTAGAACTCGAGTTATTGCACTTTGGTAATGCATTTTTATGACAAGTATCAAAAATACACCTTAAAATAAAGTAAAAAATATTTATTTGCGGTATTATCCCTTTTTAAGCATTCCTTATTCAAATGGGCTTAATTCCAACGCATTTCTCTTTTCCGTGCATTTTGTTCATTTTTTGACCTCCTCCAATTCTTAACAAACTTAGGTTTTTTTGCACAGAATTCAACGCTGATTACGAATATGTATGGCGCATGTCGAAATTCCAATTAATTCAAGTGTAATGCCTAACTGTTTCTTTGAAATCCATCCCCTCTTTCAATAGTCTGTTTCAGTTACATGCCTAGAACTATTTTTTTATTTTTTTTTACCGTAGAAACTTACCAAAGTGACCCATTTCACTCGAAATTTGACCAGGAATCTAAATCTGGTCTCCGTTTTGCGAAATTCCTGTACCTTTTTTAAAAATGAAACAACTTCTTGAAAAAAACCGAACCTTTTTGTCTTGAAAGCCAACTTACCAACCGATTTTAAAAAACCGGGTGTCATTCGAACGGGGAGCCGTTCCCAAACCCGAAGACAATTAAAATTTACTCTGCAATTATTAGAACTCGAGTTATTGCACTTTTGCAATTTCATTTCTATGACAAATATCAGAAAAACCCCGAAAAAAAAGAAAAATTTTAATTGCGGTATTATTCCTTTTTAAGCATTCCTCTTTCAAATGGGCTTAATTTCAACGCATTTTTCTTTTCCGTGTGTTTGGGTCAATTTTTTGTTGTTCTCCAATTCTTACCAAACTCAGGTTTACTTGCTCATTATTCAACGCTGATCACGAATATGTATGGTGCTTGTAAAAATTCTAATTAGTTCAAAAGTTATGCCCAAATGTTTCTTTGAAATTCGTCTTTCAATAGTCTGTTTCAGTGACATGCCAACCACTGTTTTTTTTTTTTAATTACCGTAGAAACTTACCAAAGTGACCCATTTCATTCGAAATTTGACCAGGAATCTAAATTTGGTCGCCGTTTCGCGAAATTCCTGTTACTGTTTTTTAAAAATGAAACAACTTTTTGAAAAAAACCTTTTTGTCTTGAAAGCCAACTGACCGACCGATTTTTAAAAACCGGGTGGCATTCGAACGGGGAGCCGTTTACAAACCCGAAGACACTTAAAACTTTACTGTGCCATTATTAGAACTCGAGTTATTGCTCTTTGGTAATGCATTTCTATGACAAGTATCAGAAAAACACCGAAAAAGTAAAAAATTTAATTGTGGTATTATCCCATTTTAAGCATTCCTCTTTCAAATGGGCTTAATTCCAACGCATTTCTCTTTTCCATGCGTTTGGACAATTTTTTGTCCTTCTCCAAATCTTACCCAACTTAGGATTTCTTGCACAGTATTCAACGCTGATCACGAATATGTATGGTGCTTGTCGAAATTCCAATAAGTTCAAAAGTTGTGCCCAAATATTTCTTTGAAATTCGTCCCCTCTTTCAACAGTCTGTTTCAGTGACATGCCAACCACTGTTTTTTACCATAGAAACTTACCAAAGTGACGCATTTCCTCGAAATTTGACCAGGAATATAAATCTGGTCGCGTTTCGCGAAATACCTGTAACTTTTTTTAAATGAAACACCTTCTTGAAAGAAACCGACCCTTTTGTCTTGAAAGCCAACTGACCGACCAATTTTTAAAAACCGGGTGTCATTCGAACGGGGAGCTGTTTCCAAACTCCTAAGACACAAAAACTTTACTCCTAATTATTAGAACTCGAGTTATTGCACTTTGGTAATGCATTTCTATGACAAATATCAGAAAAACACAGAAAAAAAAGTTAAAAAAATTTAATTGCGGTAATATAACTTTTATAGCATTCCTCTTTCAAATGGGCTTTATTTCAACGCATTTCTATTTTCCGTGCGTTTGGGTCATTTTTTTGTCCTTCTCCAATTCTTACCAAACGTAGGTTTTCTTGCACAGAATTGAACGCTGATTACGAATGTGAATGTCGCTGGTGGAAATTCCGTT
>BMAV01009327.1:0-39820 GCA_019973955.1 Trichonephila inaurata madagascariensis
TTTTTTTTCCCTTGTTAGTATAGGAAAATATCGATTTTTTTGGGAAAATTTTCATATTACAAAATTTTGCATCTAAATGTTTTGTATGTATATCTCTATTGTAGGATGAATGGGGGGGTATATGGAGAAAAATATTATTATGAATTACAACATCGCAACCAACCTAGACGGAAAAGATGTTCTATATTAGAAGAAAAATAATTAAAAATATTTATTTTAAAATTCAACATTGCCACGGGTTTTTTTAAAAAAAATGGAAAAAAGACTTTAAATTTTTTGAAAAAGGGTTTTAAGCTCTAAAATTTTTTTAACTGTATAAGTAATCAAAAGGGATGATTACTAATTGAAGAGTACTGAGTGGGAAGTAGTACATATGCATTGCAATACTTCATAACTCAGTCTTCTTACCCAGCACCATCGAATCAGACCGATCCGAGCTTTTCTTCGTCTTCCGCTTTATCTCGCACTGTAATTTCAAAAGAAGTGGTTTTTTTTTAATTAAATACTATAAAAGCTTTTAAATGTACCTGGTATTTCTTTTTCTTGTAACTTAATAGGTGTTTTTTTTAGCGTAATGTATGTTATAAAGTACTAAAAGGCCTGTTTCCATTTAGCAAAAATTATTTTGTCTTTTTACCATAAATAGGCTCAAAACCCTTAACTTAATTCGTCTTATGACACATAGTACTTAACATAAAAATTATAATTTATTTTATTTCTCCCCCCCCCTCTATATACCAGAAAATCGACCCCCTTTTAATTGTATTTTTGTTTTTTTCAAAAGATGCGGTAACACGATATATATATATATAAATATATATATATTATATTATAAAAAAATTTTATATATATATATATATATATATATATATATATATATATATATATATATTAACTAATGGGGGATATATATAATAAATATATATAATTACACTAATTATCTAAAAGGGGGCCTTTTATTGAAAAGTAAAAACAAAAGATTTTTTTTTAAAAATTTTTAAATTTTTAAAAAAGTAAAAAAACAAAAAATTCTGACAAAAAAAAAAAATACAATTTCAGGTATTGCACTTATAAATATATGTGCTACACAGTGTATTTTAAAATTTAATTTACCAATGCTAAGTTAAGAACAAGTTTAATAATTACCTGTGACCTATATGGGATTGTCATATATAAAATTATATACAAAAAATTTAAAACTTATCTTAATAATTTGTACGGTTTATAATAAATCCCCTTTTTAACGCCGATTAAAAAATTACGGGGAGAAAAGCAAAAAAAAAAAGCAATAAAAAAAAGCCCTGAAATGAGTAACTTCGGAATTTTTATGAATAACAATGCTCACAGAAAAAATCGTATTCGAAACGACGTTTTATACGTCCATTCAATTAGAAAACTTGATTGAGACGTTTATATACGCCGGTGGCCTTTAAAATTTAAGCACCGTAGTTTTACTCAAAATATGTTTGTTGAATTCAATACTTTGTTATTGTCTGAGGGGGACGTGATGAAAATTATGATTGAAGATTGGGTCGCGAATATTGAAACTTTGAGAAGCATTGCATTAATGTGGGAAATTAATTTTTTATTTTTTAAAATTGCTAGTAATTCCCATTACACTTCAGTTTTAAAGACAATGATCAAATTGTTGAATTACAATTCTGAGGCAAGCTTATAGAAAGTATAACAGATGAAAAATGTTAATTTTGATGAATCCTTACGTAAGAAACAAATAAAGAAAAATGATAAATAAAAGAATTTGTACAAGCTGCATGATATTTTGGTGCATGGTTTGGTTTTCCACTGTTGTGATTTTCCCAAGCACTCCCCCAAATCTGGCGCTGCACCTGTGTGTAAATATTCAAGTGGTTGAGTTATGGGGAAAAAGCGTTTTAGCGTAATTTTCAGATTAAGTATTTACGTTAAATAAGCTCTAGCAGAATCTTTTGAGGTAGTATTAAACTTACAAACATTTGAGAGATTTGAGGAATCAGGATTCAAGGCTTTCAGTTAATTCATCTGGGGACTTCTGTCAAATGTATATGTAATAAGATTCGAGTGTTCAGAAGTGCAAGATAACTACACTTGCAACGTTTTCGACGGATGCAAATGCAAAAGTATCTCAATATTTAAAGTTAAGTGAAACGAGTTCGTGGAGGAAGCCAGTTACAATAACTTGAGATGTGTTGATAGGAATTATATCTGAAAGTTACTTTGTGGAATATCCCCGCTTCTTGGAATAACACTGGTAGCATTGTTAACATGTTAAGATCTCTACAAGTTCTGGTTTCTAGTGCGTCTATCTGGTACAAAAATGTTTCCTTTAATATTATTTAAAGGCCACGCGTTCCCATTAGCCAGTTCCAACCATATTAGATTTTAATCATCTTAATTAACGTTGGTAATTTTTCATTATGTCCTTCCTTATGTTGCCCACAAGCTAAAATGATCTAATATTCTCGTTGGGTTCAGAAGGGCTCTATAGTACGCACGCATGACCCTAGAGCTCCCCCACACAAACAAACACACACTGCCGAGAAACTGATATGTTTAACTCATATGGTCTTATTGGGTTGTACAACCATTATAGGATTGTCATGTTGTATAACCATTATAGGATTGTCATGTTGTACAACCATTATAGGATTGTCATGTTGTACAATCATTATAGGATTGTCAGGAACCCTTAGTCATGAAATGGGGTTTTTAAGAACTTTTTGTGTCTACATGAACAATCCGCCGAAGTTTGCAGAGTCATGGACAGTGAGAACGCCGACTATGGCAATATTGTGTGTGTGTGTGTGTGTGTGTGTGTGTGTGTGTGTGTGTGTGTGTGTGTGTGTGTGTGTGTGTGTGTGTGTGTGTGTGTGTGTGTGTGTGTGTGGGGTGTGTGGTGGTCATGTGTGCGTGGTGTGTGTGGTGTGGTGGTGTGTGTGTGTTGTGTTGTGTGTGTGTGTGTGTGTGTGTTGTGTTGTGTTGTTGTTGTTGTTGTGTTGTTGTTGTATGTGTGTGTGTGTGTGTGTTGTGTGTGTGTGTGTGTGTGTGTGTGTGTGTGTGTGTGTTGTGTGTGTGTGTGTTGTGTGTTGTGTTGTGTGTGTGTCCATTAAATATCATTCTGTTGTTACAACGCGTTCTGATATTGCTATTTAAATACCCAGTTCTTTAGATATGTATAGATTTGAATTGTTATTATTTCTTCTACTAATACGTTAGCAAAAAAGGCAAGTGTAAATCTAATTTTAATTAAAATTAATCACATGAGTCAGAATGCTGAATACTAACAATTTTGTCGAGTTTAATTTAAGTCCGCTTTATTTTGGTAGAAAATGTTAATGATTTCGATGAAATGCAAAAATGCTTTGAAATGCATATTACGAAGAATATTTTTCTCGTAGTATCTAAAAAGATTTCATTTGAAAATGAAAGAAAATGTTTAGTTCCTTTGTGTGTGGTGTAAAATAACAGTTAAAAAAAGCGAAAATTTCCAATTCTATCACAAGTTCAGAGTTTTGTACAAAAATATTTCTCTAAAATTTTGTTTGTGCTGATAACAAGTATTTCTAAAATAATTGCTACGTATATATTATTATTTAAAAAAATTATATGTTTAAAATATGTTAATGGGGATATAAGCATACCTGTTTTTAATCGTAAAAATTATTTTGATTACTCCTTAAAGATTGCTTTTGGAAAATTTTTACTTCAAACTTTCTTCTGGAAGTCTTAAAAACATTATTTGTGCATTTTTACCGAAATAAAAATAACAAAATGCAAAAAATTATTAACAATGTGGACAAATAATAATTGACGATTAACATTTCAGTAGAACCTGTTTTTGTGCGGTCCTTTTTTATGAGATTTTATTTTTGTGCGATGTTTTATGTGCGATCTTTTGTTTATGTGGTGTATGAATTTCAATGGCTTTAGCGCCACTGTAATGTTTTCTATCTATTTACCAGTGGCGTAACAGAGAATGTTAGGACCCCCCTCTGAAAATCAGGTTTTGCATTTAATATTTTATAAATTGGGTAAATACATATTTAGCGTTAGTCAGGCCTTGGGCCCTAGAATCCTGCCCCTCCCTCGTGATGCGGGAAGTTACGTTACGCCACTGAAATGTAGACACTCAAGTCGCTCTGTTCATTTGTTATAAACAGTCTCCCGACAATGCGCATACAGTTGCCTTCTCTCAACGCTCCAGAAGCTCGCGCTTGATTGAAGACGAAACTTTCAATGACAGTGACATTATCAATAATTTGATAGATTATGAAGACGGACAAGAAGAACCGGATTCTTTGAAAGCGGATAAAAATATGCAGAGATCCAGCTTTCCAACAACTGGAAAAGCATTTTCTTAAAATAGATACCAATTAAGAAAGTATAAAATTCCAAAAAAAGGGCTTCAATCATGTATATCTGGTTATTGTGACATTTACAAGCAACTGACTACCCGACCTTCGTCACAAAAACTTATGTTGCCAAAAACTAAATCAATTGAAATTGAACCTTCAAGTGACGAAAGCGATTTTGAACTTATTCATCACAGGGCTTTGGATTACGAGAAGTAGCAATGAATTATGTACGTGCATTTTGAAAACTTATCTGCATATACAATGAGAAACTATATGTTTTTAAAATGTTTCCATGTGTAATATTTAATTATTTATTTTGTTATGGAAGTACTCTTACATAAATTTCGTAAATATGTGGCATATTTTATAAATGCGACTTTTTTTATGCGGTACCTATCCACCGCATAAAAAAAATTCTGCAGTATAATTAGTTTGTTATATGTAAGAATTTATGAAATTTTTGAATAATTTTTGTGCGTTTATTTTTATGCGGTCGCTATCTACCGCACAAAAAAACAGGTTCAACTGTATAACTGAATAAAAGAAAATATTGTGAATAAACAGTGCACGAAATTGTGCAAATACTAAAATAAAAGATATCTCTACAATTTTATTTAAAAAAAAGCCTCCTCAACATATTTGATGAACCTCTTTACGTACCAACGACTTCCTGAAAGATTTTATTTCACATTAAATTCTAAATTACTTAAGCATTTTTTAACTATTCATAAACATCTTTTATGAGTTACCTTTAAATTTGATAGACGAAAATATAAACGACACAAGGCAAGCACATAATTGTCTAATTAAATATAATTATATTATAATATTAGAATTTGTTTTAAAACCTTTTAGAATAGAATGATAAATCGAGAAAATATAAGGTATATCCTAAAATGAAATTCCACTCTTTAAATAATGAACTTCTAAGATGCTCATTTACAATAAGTCTAGACAGAGCTTAAGTAAACTATTAACTAATTTAAATATGGTTAGTTTAACAATTAAAGCTCATAATATTAATTAGGTTACATTCATTTATTTAACTGCCAAATCCTGTAAAGTAATATGCTAAAAATTTGAGGCCAAGACCTTGTAAGATTAATTGTTTTCTGTTCTATCTCATCATCTATATCCTCTTAAATTGTTCTGAACGTACTCGTAAAGAAATGCTAATTATGATCATCAAAAATTTTCTCCTCTTCTCTGTGTGTGTGAGGTTTCCGCTATATTTATTAAAATCTAGATTCTTTTTTTTTACAGTATTATGAGATCTATCCTAAATTTACAAAAATTATGCATCTTAAACAAGGGATTATTGTTGCTGCAAGAAAATTTTTCTGGCAAAACACATGAGAAATAGATTTCGGAGCAGACCCCCACTAAGATGGGTTGATTGAATCGAAAAAAACCTTAATATTATTTTAAAGATTAAAAACTGGAATCCACCCAGGGCTGTTAAGCCATTGAAGAAGAAAAGAAAACAAGGAATTATTATGACAAAAAAAGAAAATCAGTGTCACACAATACAGTACCAGTATCTTTAATACGGAATGATCATTCAAACTTACAAGTTTCATTCTATAGTTTTAGAATGTGTTAGGTGTTTCTAAAAAGTCAGAAACCACACACACACACACATGAGAATTTATATCTCTTAAACCCACTTAATCCTTTGGAGTTGATTAACACCAAAGCCGTTAGTAGATATCAACTCAACAAAAGAAATATGTTTATCCCATTTCAAGCTTGTAGATCAATGCTTCTCAAACTTTCAATATTCGCGACATAATATTCAATCATAAGTTTCATTGCGCCCCCCCCATATAATAACAATGTATTCAATTCAATAATACTATAGTTTGAAACTTAATCTACAATACGACTTAAGCCTCTTAAGTGCACTTTTCGCTCAGCCAAAGCATTAATTTTCTGGACGTATATATACGTCTTTCCGAAGTACGATCTTTTCTCTGCACTACTGTCCATAAAAATATTCCAAAGGCTTTGGAATGCAATAAAAGGACTTTGACAGTGTTTGCGAACAATTTACTTATTTTAGAGGATTTCCTTATTTCTCCCTTTTCCCCCCAAAATAACTATATGAGTATCTACTTGGAAAACGGTAACATTGGGGAGCGAATCGTGTAACTTATATTCGGCAGTTAAGGGATTAATTATACGCCGTACAAATCAAGATGAATTTTAATACAAACCCATAAGGTCGCTGGTAATTATCAAAATCATTCTTAACTTAGTTTTATTAAATTAATTATAAAATACATTGTATAGACTGATACATTTATAAGTGTATTGTATGAATGTAAATGTGTATTTTATTTCTTATTATGTCAGAATGCATTTTGTTTGTTACTTAAAGTAAATAAATAATTTTTTAAAATAATCTTCTGTTTCCGACTTTTTAATATGCTCGCGCCCCATAATTTGAGAAACTCTGCTGTATATAGATCTAACACTTCAAAACAGATATTTTTTACAATGCTTCTTAAACCTCGCAATCCTCCTTGGGAGTCTATTTCTGTAAACCTCGTTCTTACCAGATCTGTACTCAACAAAAGAAACCTGCTTACCAAATTTTGAGTCTGTAGGTCTAATAGTTTCCAGAGATGTCGTGATGAATGAGTGAGTGATTTAATAGATGCTCCTCCTTTATTGAGAGAGATTAGGTAACCAAGAAAGTTCAATCTTTTTTCAATTGAGAAAACACTTGTCTATATTTATATAAAATTATTTTATTCATTAAAATATTCCCCTTCGCTTCAAGCAATTATTTCTCAGTGAGAAACCAATTTGTAAATGCTATCAATAAAGAAACTGTTTATTTTTACTATCAAAAAATAACGATACCTTTTTTTTTTAAATACATGTTCAATATTAAACTATTTACCGTTCAAATTATTGTACGAAGACAAAAATATATGAAAACCCAATCGAGATATGACTGATAATAACAATAAGAATAGGGTAGGAATCTCCATTACAAAATGCATTTCATTGTAGTTCCTACAGCAAGGTACGGTCACGCATTTGCCATTTTATTTGTTTTACACTTCTAATTTCAGTAAACGCATGTGTTATTTTTTCACATACTTTGAAAAGTTCTACAAGCCTTTGACACATTAACCCCACTTCGTTCATAATTATATTTAACAGTCTGCAATTCTAAGTGTTCAACCCCAGCAGGAAATTTTTTATACCGTTCAGAGTCATTCTGATACGTGCGGTGGTGTGTGTGTGTGTGTGTGGTGTGTGCAGGTGGTGGTGTGGGTGTGTGTTGTGTGTGTGGTGTGGTGTGTGGTGTGTGTGTGTGTGTGTGTGTGTGTGTGTGTGTGTGTGTGTGTGTGTGTGTGTGTGTGTGTGTGTGTGTGTGTGTGTGTGTGTGTGTGTGTGTGTGTGTGTGTGTGTGTGTGTGTGTGTGTGGTGTGTGTGTGTGTGTGTGTGTGTGTGTGTGTGTGTGTGTGTGTGTGTGTGTGTGTGTGTGTGTGTGTGTGTGTGTGTGTGTGTGTGTGTGTGTGTGTGTGTGTGTGTGTGTGTGTGTGTGTGTGTGTGTGTGTGTGTGTGTGTGTGTGTGTGTGTGTGTGTTCCACCTTGTATTAGTCTGCGTCAATCTAGAATTCTTTGAGAATATTTTTGAATTTAAAAGAACATGGGGAATTTATCTTCTTATCTAGGTACCGCGAGTTGAAATGAAAACTCTTGTACTGAAGCATCTTTATAATAACTGGACAGTCTCTGTCTACTCTTAACTCTACTCTTACCTTCACTAAATAAAAAAAAAATTAAATGCGTATTTTCAATCTATATAAATGTATAGCATATTACAAATGTATAGCACATGTTGTTTAAAATTGTCTTCAATGGTTGTTTTGAAACTCTTTCATTGACTCTAATTATTAAGAAGACATAATCTGTATTATTAAATTATTGTTAATTATTCTATTTTATCTTTTCTGGAGTTTTTTTGGAAGCAATAATGTTATGCATCTTCTATTGATCCTCTTGACAAATTCAGTGTCGAAGACATAAACAGTTGCTCTAATAATTGGTGAACTTGTGTGAGATATGGTTCATTTATAACCACTGCCAACATAAAAAGTTTTGGTACTTATTGAATATGTCATTTGAATATTCAACGTAGTTTATAAAATAAACTATTAGTATTCAAAATTCATTTTTAATGCGATCTCGTGCTATATATATTATTAATCTTTAATTTAAAAGTAGAATTACATCTTACTAGTTGGAATACATTCTAAGTTTAGAATTTCATTAAATTACAGTACTTTTAATGTTCCATCTTTTAAGCACTCACATTTATGAAAAAAATTCATTCTTATTACCAAATATTGAAAATGAATCAAAGAATAACAAAAGTAATTTATGATTATTATTTCTTGGAATTTTTTTTTATTATTATTCACTTATATTATTAAAATATCAGAGTAAATTTTTTTATTGTTTTATGATTCCACAAAAAATACTTTATAAACTACACAAACTAAAATAAATGTTACCTTTAAAATGTTATAAAGTGTTAAAGTATAAACTTACAGAACATGTTATGTTAAAGAATTTAATTTGAAATTTTCTATCACTCACTCGT
Source organism: Trichonephila inaurata madagascariensis (assembly GCA_019973955.1). NCBI lineage: Eukaryota > Metazoa > Arthropoda > Arachnida > Araneae > Nephilidae > Trichonephila > Trichonephila inaurata. The sequence continues at coordinate 8,977 of BMAV01009327.1, forward strand.
GAAAATGTATTAAAATCTTTATCTGAAATTATTGCATTTAAGAATTTTTAATAAGAAATCAAGAAAAATATTTTAATATCACAAAAACTTTCGAAAGAGAACCTTTCAACTCTCCAATTTTCCCATTCCTTATTACCATATTTAATGCTTCAATTCCTTGCATTGAGAAATTTACTGAATATTAAGAATATATTGAGAAACAGTATTAAAATTACTTTTAGTGCTAGTGTACTTTTTAATTTAAAACTATTCTCGAAGTTTCCAAATTGAGAAAGACGAATAATCGATGTAACTCCGCTGTTGTAACCCATTTTAAATTACATTGTAATAATAGGGCTGGATCTTACTGATTTTAAAATCAACTTTTTGCATTATTTTCATATGTGCAGTAAATGCTTTTATTAAAAATTAGGAAGAAAATAACATCCTTCAAAAAAGCTAGACATATTAAAAGCTTGGGCAAGACAAGAACAAAAATTAGGGATTTCTATATTGCATGTTAAATCAGTTTTATACAATTCTTGAAAAAGTTATCAAGAATTGAAAATCTACGTTTTAAAGTACAATCTGGTACGTTTGTGGCTGTGTTTTAATGTAATTACTTTAAACAATAAGAATAAGTCAAATGAATCAAGTGATTGAGAATGGTTTTTGATTGATGAATGATATTTATAACTTTTTTAAAAGACGAATGAATGCCTAATCTCTCATAACATTTGTCAGGTAACTAGATGTTACCTGTTCACTTCGTTGGGCATGTGTGTGGTTATATATATATATATATATATATATATATATATATATATATATGGAATATTTCTGCAATATTTCTGGAGAGTGGTAAAAATAATTGTAAGACGTGGTGAGTGGATGTTATTATTATAGCGAACCACAGGATAGGGCGTGGCCGATTGCGAGTGAATGACTGTATATTAGATACATTTTCCATGTTGGTTGATGCGGCCGTTTGGAACATTAATCCAGTTAATTTACATCTGGAAACACATAGAGATCAAGTAGGGACGGCATTACACATAACAAGAAGCAAATATCATGGCACAAACACAGAAAGCGCGACAGCCGGCTTATTACATGATGAAGGCAAGCAGACAAAAGAGCGATTACACAAGATTTTTGCTTTTATACCAGCAGAGCAAGCGCGTGACTATTGCGTAATAATAGTTCTGATTGGATAGAATGGGCGGGACAGGGATTTCGGACTAGCCAATTACGACTAAGATTACAGTGTTATTTTTAAGCCAAAGACTTAAAGTTTGTTTGAACATTAGTACAAAGAGTTAATAAAAAGGATACTAGAGGGAATTATTATATATATATATATATATATATATATATATATATTTAAATAGAATTATCTTTTTCGCTCCCGCAACCCTCCCCCCCAAAGTGGATTTCCGTAAAACCCATTTTTATTGGAACTCTACTCAAAGAATAAATATGATTGCTAAATTTTAAGTGTGTAGGTCTAATAGTTCAAGAACGGTAATATTCATCTATAACGTCCCTTAACCCCTAAACTCTCGCCTTGTGGGTTGTTCTCTAAACCTCTTTTGTGGCGAATCTCTACTTCATGAAAGGAATATACCTGCCAAATTTCAAGTGTGTAGGTCTAATAGTTCAAAAACGAGAATATTTATCTATAACGCCCTTGAGAGTCAGTTTTCATAAAACCTCTTCTTAGCGGATCTCTACTCCATGAGAAGAGCCTGCCTGCCAAATTTCAAATCTTGGTTCTTATCGTTCCTGGATGTTGTGATGAGTGAGTCTCTTTTCTCCTTTATATATAAAAAAAGTTATATAATCGTGTATTTTTAAAAAGTACAGTAAATCCAAGGATTGCTTATACTCGTTATCAGGCAGAATTTTTATTAGTAATATTAACATGTAATATTACTTTTGTTGTTGACTGAATCTCAAGATGTTCATTTTCAATTTAAAAAATTCATCAAAATCCTTAAAAATGTCTAGAAAATATAGTGTCATTAATACGTTTTTGGAAATTTTGGATTTTGATTTGAAATTATAGCTACGGAAGTTCAAAAACATTCCAGTGGCTTGGGGAAAACATAGTTATATCAAGAACGGCTTAGAAACGATATAAAAAAATACTCTCTTTGCTGGGGATGAATCCTTAGAAAACAACATCAGCTCTTGAAGATCGTCAAATATAAGTTTCACTGAATCGTAGGGCAATGGTTGAAATCAATTTCATTTTAACGTGCCAGCAGCAGACAAAACTTTTGATTTCGTTTCAAAAATTACTTTATAAAACTTAAGTAGACTTTTATTAAAACGTTATTATATCTCTGTTATGGATGAGAAAAAAAAGTTGAATTTTTGAAATAAACAGTTTTAACTACAGTGAAATACGTTTAACACGAAAACACTTAAGGGGAAATATCGGTTAACACGAACTAATACAATGGTCCTGACAAATTACAAAAAATTTCATACATTTTTTTCTCTTAAGCAAAAAGGAAAATTGCTTATCACGAAAAACTTCCCCTCGGAGAATGAACAAAATACGGAAAACATCAACCAGGCGGACGAAATTTAAGAGGTGTGTTAAATGAAAGAAAAATGGTTTCACGTGTTACGAAGAAAAAAGGTTAACTTGACTTTGAAATACCTTTGGAATAACCAGTGACTCGAGCCAATTTTGTTTATCTAAGTTACTTTCACCCTCCAACCCTACAAACTCCACTCAAAAACATCTCAACTCTATGAATTAGCTTTAGAATTTGGTGGCGCGTACATCGCAGTGTGAGTAAAAATCTGTAATTTTGGTTCGCGATGTTTTTTCTGCTTTGGCAAAAAGAAAAAAAAAAATTGCAAGCATAATATTAAAGGAAGAGCTCATGGCGAAAGCAAACAGCTATTTCACTTTTAATGAAGATCAGAAACTGAGGGCGAAAAAGGAAATTTTTAAAGATTTTGGTATTACTAAATTTTATATTCAATTTCATGATTTTCTTGTGCCTTTTCGTGTTTCTGTGATTTTTGTTAAATACATGCAAAGATGCATATCTAAGTAAATCTAATAAACTTAATTTTTGTTAAATATATGTTTTTTCTCCCAGCACGAAACGTTTAACACGAAAAAATGTTTCAGTCCCTTCAGTTTCATGTTAAATAATTTTCACTGTATATACGTTTTTCTTTCCTATTTTTCATTTGTTAATTAAAAATTTAATTTGTAAACAAAAACACATTCACTCCTATATTCAGAGTACAGAGTAAGCACCAAAACAGACATTGAAATCAGAAAAAATTAATTCAATATTACAATTTTTTTTCCTATAATGATTATAGTATGTCACGTTACACTCTAGAATAGTATGTTTCTTGAAACTATATTCCTTTTACGCAATCAATATCCGAAATCTCTAAATCAGACACAGATGCACGTAGATCACCTTTTTCACTGACTTACAATAAACACAAAAGACTGGAGGATTTCTTTTTTGTGGTTTGCATCAGACGGTTCAGATAACATTTGACATTTATATTGAATAGGTGCCTTGCTATATAAATCAAACTGCCACGATAAAATTTTATAAAACTTGAAGATATATTTCAAATATAATAATTCGTTGTTGGAGAAGAAAAAAATTCAACTTATTTCTAAAACTGAAAAAACTCTGGAAATACACCCAAAACCCAGTATTCATTTAATATATTAGATTTGGATGGAATTCACTTTTTTTTTATCAGAAATAAAAGAAATAATCTGTAATATTTCGCAAAATTTTTTATAACTTTTAGAATGGGTTTTTGTCCTGAAACTCTGAGCAGATTTATACCTTTCTTTTAAAGTGAGATATAAAAAAGTAAAACTATTAATAATCACGAAAAAGAACTTTTTATTTTCAAAGCATAGGCTCAAAAAATAGTATGATACCCTGTGACACCAATAAAGTCATTTTATAAACTGTTTTTTTACACGAAAACTTCCTTAATAAGATACTACTTTATTGGAGACGTGAAATTTCAAGACTAAAAATATTCGCAATTTTTGTTTTTTCAAGTAATAAAAATGCAAATTTGTACATGTATACTTTCAGAAGTTTATTTCACTTGTAATTTACAGTAAATATTAAATGATTAATCTAAATTTTAAACTATAAATCTGAAATTAACTATGTATTTTGAACAATTATAGTATACTCCTAATCACAATAGATCTAGTAGAAGTTTCATGGCAAAAAATAACAAAAAATTTATTGTAAATTAAACATATCATTTATTTTTAACTTAAATCTGTTATGGTCCATATAATGTTCTTAAATTCAATCTAAATTTTTCCTTTTGTTTCTAACTTTTACATATAACGTCAAAATTTTTTATTAATTTTGAATTTTAATATACTTTATTACGCAAGCATTTTTCTAATCTGTTCCAGTGTTTGATCAGGTGAATGTTTCAAACTTTTTAACTCTATTTTGCTTCAAATTTATAAGAATTTTAAAAAACCATTTTAATTTCTATTACATAAAATGTTTCAATAATAATGGAATTAATCAAAATTGATGTAATTCAGTGTTTAGCAATATTACTGAATGTTTAGTTTAGAGATTGTAACCAACAATTGTATATATTCATTAAATTCAATGGATAACTGTATTGTTAACAAAATATTAACATTAGCATATTACATTTCTTAACATATATTAGCATATTATATTTCTTAACATTAGCATATTATATTTCTTAACATTAGCAAACATTTTTTTTTCTGTAAATTTAAATTTCTCGTGATCTTTTTCTTCAGCATCACTTTAGGTTGATTTTTAAATCTGAGCTTTAATGGATTCCGCCATAAAAATAAAAATTTACATATGTATAATATTTTATAGTCGTAACTCTCTCTTTGTACTCTTTGATCTTGAAATTCTTACTCATAAAATGTAGCTATATAAATCAGTTAAGCCCAATTTTTAAGTGATTTCTTGCTTTTTTGCTCTCTGTCATTGAAAAGCAGGAAAACTAAATCAAATACTTATCTTTATTATACATTATACTTTCAGTACGGTATCAGAATTATAATCAAAGTTGTACTGATATAGAACTGAAATTTATTTTAGTTACACAAATATGATTCGATAAAGCAGTGATTCCCAAAGTGGTCTGTATCGACTCCCAGAGGACTAGGATGACTTGCAAGGGATCCAAGTCAGCGAAAAAATAATTTAGGGGTCCGTGAAATGTAAATATGGGTCTACGATAATGGCTCTCACTAAATAGATCGCAACTTTAATTTTGAAAGAAAGTGTAATCAAGGGTAAACCAGTTTTTACCTATTTAACAAATTTATTTGATAAATTTAATGTTAATTTGCACAGTTATAAGGTGACAGTATGTATTTTATTAACACAAGGACCTTCATTTCAGCTGTTCTTGCCAGAATAAGGCTAAAGGAGTATAATATTAGACGTCGCAAATTTCCCAGTCTGTCATTTTGTCACAGACAATCTGCTAGGACGTTTTAACCTACGATCAACATTTAAATACCCTTTATTTAGGCTTTGAAAATAGATTTGAGAATGCTTTGACTATGGTAATACCACAGTAGACAATGAATTCATCTCATGATCACATTGAAAAAAATATATGTCATTACAATAGGAACTGATCGGAATAAGCACTAATGAATATTTTAAAGTAAAGTGTAGAAATGGATGTCGACAATTTTTGTTTTAAAAAAACATACCTATTTACCTCGAATGGTAGAATATCGTAAGAAACTTTTTATTTACTTTAATTAGTGAGCAAGAGTTTCCTCGCTGTTGCCAATCTCAAAAACTGGACTCTACTAACTGAGGAAATTTAAGGTTACACTTAACAAGATTGATTCCAAATGTTGAAAATTTGTTATTGAAGCTCCAGATTCATCCCTCCCATTAAAAGCATTTTTGTTTGTTTTGTCAGTTATTTTATGCAACAATTATTTTATGTATTATTAAATTTAAGTTTAAAAGTAATTAACATGTGTTCCTTAAGTTTTACTCTATATTTCGCTACAGTTGAAATTTAAAATCTTGTGAAGTAAGTAGCTCTACACCAGCTATCAAAAAGACATTTAAGTTGACAAATTTGCAAACTTTTAATATTAGATAAGCAGAGATCTAACCAAAGAGGAAAAACATGTGCGTGGCAAGGGGTATATGAGACAACAAAGTTTGGGAACTTCTGCTATAGAGCTTAAGTCAGCGTTGTCTTCTGCTATAGAGCGTTGTCTTCTGCTATAGAGCTTAAGTCTGTGGAGTTCGCCCCTCTAAGGGGGCGTGATAGTCCGGCCAGGGGGGCGTGAGTATATCGAGAAGTCGAAAATAAAATATTTTAAAAAATTGTTAATTTACTGAAAGGAAGTAAAACAGAAGATTTTATGGCATGATAAAAAATAAAATACACATTTGCGCTGACATTATATAAATATATCACTACTGTGGACAATGTATTTGATCATTAATTCATCAATACCAAGTTGAGAACATGTTTAATAATTACTAGTGGCCTATCAGCTTGTCATAAATAAAATTATATACAAAGTTCAATATCTTGATAATTGATTCAAAGTTCAATATCTTGATTCAAGTCGTATTGTAACTTCAGGGTCAAAGTATATTATTATTGAATTAAATACATTTTAATTGTATGAAAGGGGGGGCGCGATGAAAATTATGATAGAAAATTGGGTCGCAAATATAGCAAGTTTGAGAAGCATTGGCTAAAGTAGTGCAAACTCCGAGTGTAATTCGAAATGTCAGAAAACAACCCTTCCCCATCCCAAGACCATGGATGGAGGAGGGGAGTCAGTTCAAAAACACCAAAAAGAACGGTTGGGACCTCCTCCCTCACAAGTAGCATAAACTGAACTGTAATGAAATACTCGCTTTTTTTAACAGCTTCAATGTAAATGTAAGTAAAACCAAATGTTTAATTTACTAACCCTCACTCTACCATTAACGTTCTCAAACGGCACACTGTTTAAAAACATTTACTATTAAAAAGGAAACGAAATTCATATGCAATTTATACACGAAAAGACCAATCCAGGCAAACAAAAATTAAACATATATTCAGGCTTAGGTATTATTTATACATTATCTTGTATACTATTCCTTATAATGAAACATTTTTCTATCAGAGCTTGTGTCCTTATTATCTTACATTAAGCAAAAATAACCTTAATGCTTACATCGCTATACCAACGGTTTTTCTTCTGCATTTATCACAGCCCCCCAATAGGGGACCCCATCGTCGGGGGAAAAAGGATTAAAAAAAACCCGCGGATTATCGACGCCCAAATCCCTTTTTTCTATAATTAGGTTAACTGATTAATCCAGGATTCGTAGAAACCCGCCCGTCCACTTCTCTGTGAGTCAAAGTAAGCAAGAACTCTTTAACTAGCTCTTTTATTAGATTTACCTTCCCATTTATTTCAATAAATAATGAAAATGTGCTTCGAGTTTTCCTTATTCTCTGTTCATGTGTTATTTTATTTAATGAATTCATTTTTCTTTGAATTTCATCATCTAAGAAAGATTTGGGGTTAATTTTAATACATTTCGGAGAGGATATCTGATATATATACTCTCTCTTCTCATTGAAAAAGAAGACCCTTCGTAAAAAAAAAGCCACAAATAGATTTATTGGTAACATCAATATACTTTCTATATGCCATACTTTATTAATAATTATTGATCAATAAACATTAGTTATTTTTATATTCATTATTTATTATTAATGCTATAAGTCACTGAGTTCCAAAAAAATAAACACATTTTTATCACCCTAATATAATATTAGTTAATGTTCTACTCTGCCTACGAAAATTATTCTTTTATAGTTATAAACTCATTTTTTTCCCTAAAACGACTCTATCATCATTAGAGAAACATTAACATGCTTATAAGGGTATTTAATAATTTACCCTTCGAAAATTGATTTAAAATAGTAGATAAATTATTAAAAATTCAATATTCAAGAGTATTTTATGATTTATTCTCTCCATGCAAAATATTCCAATACTTGATTCTCTTCATAATAATACAATTTGAATATATTTATATAGTATATATGAAAATATATAATGGTTTTTTTTAAAATTTTGGGAAATATTGGGTTTTTTAAAAAAAAAATTTTTAAAAAATGCTGCTTTTAAATTTATAGCTATCAAATAATAAATTGTTTATATATCTTCTAGCTTCCAGTCTAGAAAATTTAATTTATGTTTAAATTGAAACTTATTTTGTTTTCTATATCTTTGTCGATGGAAGTACTTTCGGTCTCAAAGCTACTAAAAAAGTACAAGGCTTTCAGACCATTTACTAAAATGTTGAAGATAAGTTCAAAAAAAATATTTATGTTAAAAAAAATAATGCAATATTTTAGGAATTATTAAAAGTCTTCCAATGAGAGTTGAAAAGAAATAAAATACATAAAGAGCTAAAAATTGCAAAGAATATGATCTAAGAAAATTATGAAAATATGTTGAAAGAAAAATATTCCCAAAATATACATTCATATCAAACACAAAAATTACTTAAGAAAACATATTAAAACATCTGATATTTAACAAACTGAATAAAAGTGTAAGAAAACCTGTTATGATAATTTTAAAGAAAAATGAGTTTCATAAATTGTTATAGGAGTTAAAAGGCATGTTTATATTTCTGAGATGATAAAAATGTATAAAAGAATAAATTTTAAATCAATATTATTATTTTATCAAAAAGTAGCAGAGATAAATAAACTCAATCCATGCCCATATGTGTGTGTGTGTGTGTGTGTGTGTGTGTGTGTGTGTGTGTGTGTGTGTGTGTGTGTGTGTGTGTGTGTGTGTGTGTGTGTGTGTGTGTGTGTGTGTGTGTGTGTGTGTGTGTGTGTGTGTGTGTGTGTGTGTGTGTGTGTGTGTGTGTGTGTGTGTGTGTGTGTGTGTGTGTGTGTGTGTGTGTGTGTGTGTGTGTGTGTGTGTGTGTGTGTGTGTGTGTGTGTGTGTGTGTGTGTGTGTGTGTGTGTGTGTGTGTGTGTGTGTGTGTGTGTGTGTGTGTGTGTGTTTTGTGTGTGTGTGTGTGTGTGTGTGTGTGTGTGTGTGTGTGTGTGTGTGTGTGTGTGTGGGGTGTGTGTGTGTGTGTGTGTGTTGTGTGTGTGTGTGTGTGTGTGTGTGTGTGTGTGTGTGTGTGTGTGTGTGTGTGTGTGTGTGTGTGTGTGTGTGTGTGTGTGTGTGTGTGTGTGTGTGTGTGTGTGTGTGTGTGTGTGTGTGTGTGTGTGTATTACATTTTGAGTCATTTAACTGCTAAATTAATTAGACGATATAATATGGAACGTCTTCTTCTTCTCCAGTGGGGCTGCATATTGGCAATTAAACCTTTGCAGACATGGCAACTCCCCAAATGTGAAAGCCATTTCAGGATGGCACCATCTAGTGTCGGTCTCGTTACCAAATTTAGATGCTTGAATTAATTTTTTAGTCAAGCTCTTGTCGGATGTTAAATGTTGCCGTGATTCAATTTTGCCAAGATTACCAGAGCCAAATTGATACTCAAGGTATCTTTTACACGCCACATAATCATATGGCATGCGCACCTACGATTTTCACAGTCAGAAAATCTACCGACTAAAATATCAAACCCCATTAAAATCTATCACAAAATGAACTTTTATTCTAAGCCAGAAAAAGAACAGGCTTTATGCTAAATAATTTAAAGAATAATTAGACAGTAATTACCGAACACACATAACTAATAATAGAAGATAATATTTATAATTAGAAAGTAATTAATGGAAATAATTAATAAAAGGAAAATAATATTTATACTGAAATACCTCCGAAAAAAACTGACTCTTGTCCGGTTTTGTTGGGATTTAAAGAAGGTTCTTTGTTTCCCAGTTATCGGGAAAACTCACCAATTTAACTATTGATGGTTTTTATTATTGCGACCCTTTTAAATTTGGGGGATAACATAGGCACTGGATCTGACACATCTTTTTCGAGAATTCTCAATGTGCAATGTGAAAAATTTGTTGTGTCATATTACATATACCTTAGTCTATTCTATATTCCTCAATGATTGTCAAATAGAATCTATTTGAGAGCGTATAAACTTTTCGAAAACATAATCCTTCTAGTTTTTAGTGGTTTGTTTCATAACATAGATTTCATAATCTCATTATATATCAGCTAATTAAAATTTCTACATTCACTCTATCTTAATCAATTTAATGTGTGGCAACCTTTTTTTATCTCCAACCTTCAAATTAACGGATTAAAAATACCTACACATCATATTCATTGTCTTACAATTGACTTGATAAAGATTGTTTTTTATTACCTAACTTATATTTCACTGTTCATCAAATTATATTTGTTTTAGTAAAGAAAATGTTACTTTAAATGTGGTCAAATAGAACGAGATTAGTAAGAGCCTTTGAATTGAATGGAGGTTGCTCTTCGTTGGGCTGCTGAAGTGGTTATAGGTAAAGTCGATTCCACATTAAAAAGTGCATGTATTCTTTTAATTCATCGGTGTTTTAAAAAGTTTCAGCAGTTTTTAAGAGCTGTTATGTGATTATATTTCCAGAGGTCAGCCTTAATTTTGCATACAAAAAATTGTCGTTCTTCTGAGAAGAGTTCCTATAATTCGTTTCAATGTCATTGTGAATAAGTAAAAATAAATCTTTTCCGTTATCCGAACTTCGTGGTCATCTCAGTTTAGAATACATTATTAGTCAATTGTACCAAGATTTATTGATTCGATTTTGAATTATAATATATTTTAATTAATAGCAAGTAAAGAGAAATAACAGTGGGGTAAAAGGAAAAAATATATTTCTTTCCCAAAAAATCGCTTTTTAAACCCCAAATTCTTCGAAAAAATTAAAATTTTTTTAAAACAAAAAAACCAAAATTTATTTATCAATATTTTTTAAATAAAATATTTTGTCATAAAAGTGATCGAAAATAGGCGAAAGGATTGAATCCATAATTAAAAACCATGACATCACTAAGTGCACATTTTACAGTAAAAAAAAAGCTTTCAAAATGTAGCAAAAGTTATATTTCTTTTTTTTCTCTGATTTTTCAAAGGCATAAAATGTGAGCTGTTACTGAAAAAAGCAAGTTTCTTTTTTTTAAAAAAAAAAGTTTCTTATAATATTAGTACTCTCTAAATAAAGTGCATATGAAAGTCTCTTTAACCTGAAATACTTGCGAAAGGAGAGAGCTGCAGCTGTACAAGTAAGGTCATGGTATTCTAAAGCGACTACACAGACTTGGTATAGTAAAGCAAACGACAATAACGCTTCTAGTGATGAAATTTTCAATATAAGCAATGCAAATCAAAAACGAAAAGAAATAGAGCAAAATTTCTAATTAGAAAGTTTTAGAGCATTAATTAATTAATGCGAAATTGGTGACGAATCTATACGCTTCATCTTACTAATCCTCTTGGGGAATCTTTGGGCTAGCATTCGCGTTTAATTCACAGCCATCCCTCTCAAGAAAAACCGTAATATTCAGTTTTTAGTTCAGTCAGAGTTTTGTAATTCTAGAGAAGGAGGTAGGAAGCAGATACATTCGCTACGCAGGTGAGATTGAATAAGGTTTCCTTCCTTATGTAAAAATTAAAAAGTAGCGTTTTGCCACTGTGTTGAGTTAGTAGATTTGAGGTTAGTAATCAACGATATAGATTTAGGTTGAGTTAAATAAGTTGATTCCGCCTATTTGCTTAATAATCATTGCTTTCTCCGTGCTTCCCATTTGACATTCACTTTGAGAATAGATTTTTGTTGGTTAGTGTATTTGACTAAATAAATAATTGTGATTATAAGGAATTATCTGGTTCTGGTAGGCAAGATGGTGAGAGAGAAACTTTTGGCACGTTGCTCACAAAATGACATTTAATTCAGATATGATAAGATACATTTGGTTCGGATAGGATAAATTGTCCCCAATAAACCCAAAATTTCCACAATAATTCACTTCGTTCTGTAAAAAAAACATTTTAAAGTAATAACCATAGATTTGAAGAAATATGCACAGTTTATTGCATAAAATACGTACGTAGTCAATACAATTTGATGGCATCACACAAAAACAACGCAAAGGTAAACAATCCATCAAAAAGCGATAACCAGTTAATGTCGAACCGAAATTTCCCCTTTTACGATACAATTTTTGTAGAAGTAATTCTACATGCACATTTCTCAGAATTGAAGGTGTCACATTATTGCAATTATCTGTTATACGACGACGTAGATTCAGCATACTTGTATGTGTAGTTACATAAACCTGCTCTTTCATGTAATACCACAGGAAGAAATTCAAATGAATGCGGTACGGCGATCATAGAGGCCATTCAGCACTATCGCCATATTCGATAATTTGTTGTCCAAAACAATCTTAGAAAGCTTTAAACTTGTAGAGCACAGTCTTGTTGGAAACGCAATGCGGATAGAGGGAATATCATCTACAAAGTCAAGCATGATATCCTATAATAGTCACAGGTGTCTCTCCTCTGCCAGTTTGATGTAACTCCGTAGGACACGTCCTAGTAAGCGAAACTTCTGGATACCGCAAGATACATTAAAGGACTAGCGCACTTGGTTTCTAGCGGATAGTCCCCACAATGGATTTTCCATCCCCAGTAGTGGGCACTGAGCGTCAGCTTAGTAATCTGGTACGTTGAAACAGTGCCTTGTTCGACCAAAAATTATTGCAGAAAAATTCTTAGTAGGATAAACATCTAATCATTTTTAGGAATACAAGCGTTAATTTATCTTATTCTTGTGATCCAAGTATCGTTTCTTTCTGAATAATGAATCCTTTAAAACTGTCAAAATAAAAATTTTGCTCTGTCTCTTTTCGTTTTTGATTTTAAATGCCTATCTAATTTCACCACTGGGATCGCTGCTGTAGTTTGTATTAGGTTGTGCGTAGTCGCTTTATGACCGTGACCTCTCTTGTACATCTGTACCTCTCTGTCTCTCTCTATCTCTTTTCTCTTTCTCTCTCTCTATCTATCTATCTCTTTCTCTCTCTTCTCTCTTTCTCTTTCTCTCTCTTTTCTTCTCTTTTCTCTCTCTTTCTCTCTCTCTCTCTCTCTCTTTTTTTCTCTCTTTCTCTCTCTCTCTTCTCTCTCTTTCTCTCTCTCTCTCTATTTCTCTCTCTCTCAAGCATTTTCAGGATAAAAGGATTTTCCTATGCACCCAGTATATTTTCCGTTTTAATCTTTTAATATGAATTTCACTATATTTTTTCAGGTAATTTTTTATTATGAATTATATAAATTTCAAATTTCTGAAATGAGATTAAGATGACTAATTAAGATGACTAACATGAGGACAATAAATATATCCAAAACTAAACATATTTCGGAGAAAGTTGAAGAGAAAGGAACAAGTTAAAATAAGTTACTGGTGGTCTCTTAAGGGTCGTTCAAGCATTCTTCAAATCTTATTTTCTTATGCCATACTTAATAACAAACATCATAGCCGTTACCAGCTCTTTTCTACATTTGGCCTTAATTTTAATTTTATTGGTATTTTTAAAAATATATAATTAATTAAACTGGAAATGCTTACATTAAATTAACACACAAAAAAGAAGGAAAGTTCTAGAAGAGAGAATATGTGCCAGTTAACTTAAAAATCAATTATGGCGAATTAATTTACCAAGCATTCACCATGTTCAAGTAACTGTTAACTCCCTATCTAAGGTGCAAGTAGCCAAAATCTGTTTCTTAAATATTCATTATTATAATAGATTGCTGATTATACGAATAATTTAATGAAATACCTTATGTTAAGTAATGAAAATTGCTGCTTATTAATTAAATTACTTCTATAGAAATATAAAGAAATTTTGTAAAGCTATATGAAGTGTCTCACGTGACTTCGTCATTTATTTGATTAACTTTTTAAAAGCAGCATTTATCTTTGTGATAATCCGTAGAAGTTTATTTAATAGCTATGATATTTTGCTAATCTGACGTATTAGCAAATCATACTTTTTTCCCAATGGAGCTACGGAGTGGAAATTACCAATGCAGATCTAGTACATTTCCCGAAGGATGGTATCCCTTTTTTTAGTGCGACACCATCTAATGGATACCCCGCGCCATCCATTAGTGTGAGAGGGTCGGAAGGAAGATTAGCCATATTCGAAACAAACTTCATTTATTCACAATTATCAACAACGACACAAATTCAATAACCCAAGTTAAGAAATGCACCAATTACCAAATATGTTAAGCAATAGCGAGGTAGACGAGATACTTGAAGACTTAACAATAAATCGGATCACTTACGTCCAGACAATACATCTTCTAATTCAAATCGACAAAACACAATTTAACACTAAATTGACCAAATCATCAATCTTAATATTAATCAAATAAGCTACGAATTGCTCTCGCCTAACTTCACTTTAATCAATCTCTGCTATCCTATAGCAGTCTAATCTCTCTCTTCCTAACTTGAAAGTTTAATCCTTATATACAAGTCTTGATTTAGATAATCCCATCTTCTTCTTTGGAGGATTGTTTTCAATAGAATAATTTTTAAAGACCCATTATTCCCCAAGAGGACTATTAGTAGGAAGAACGTGGATAGACCCGTTATTACCATTAGGTGGATATCAATCGCCTCAATGTAATTTCGCCAAAGGAAGTCACGTGAGATCTGACGTTGAGAGAGCACCCAAGCCAAGCAGGCACTCTGGGGATCTTTACCATGCCGCATAATCATACGACATGGAGGCTGTCATATTTTTGCATCATGAAAATCCACTGAATAGGGCAGGAGTCGAACCCGCAAAGTGGGCGCACAAGGCTAGCTTCAAACCAACTACATCACCCAGCCAGCGGGACTAGAGACTTTACTTATTTAAAAATCCTCGTAAAAATATAACGGGGTTTGTAACACATTAAAACTCACTGAGATTTTAATTTCCTGATGTTACTAGAAAATATCTGTAGGAGTGAAACCAGATTGGGTATCATCTATTTTTATATTTATATTTCAATTTTCTCCTGTTTCGCTGGCAAACAAACATAATAAAAGAGTTATAACATGATCTATTTTTGTGATCAGGTAAAAATTATCTTATAATATAGAAAAGAATATTGTTGATGTCATTTTCACTTTGTATCAAAGTACAAGCTTAACATAGTGTAACAGTATTAGGAAGAATTAAGTACAATTATCTCTCATATGTTTATATTGATGAAATAGACTTACATAATGTGCAGTACTTTTAGTGTATTTTTAGTAAGCTAAAATGTATTGCTTCTTTAAATATAAATTTAAAACTTTATATCTGAAGGTAGAGCTGATTTAAGAACTATTTTATTTTCCGTTCCTTTTAAGTTTCCCTTTTAATTTTTTTTTTTTTAAATATTTTTACTAGAAACTGGAAGTAACAAAATTTAGTTTCAAACCAGAAATATTGATGTGAACACCCTTTTAATAAAGTATAATACGTAGAAAATTACGCCAAAGATAAGTTAAAAATTATAAAAATTTGACCATCTTGAATTTGTGAAGGGAATGGAATTGGTTAATCCTATGGAAATTATATTTTTTTCTTCAAGCCAATTGATTTGAAGGAAATAAAATACATCCAAAAGAGCAAAAAAAAACTAATTGTTTCTCTAGACTTGCATTTTTTTAAAAAATTCTTAAAATTCTGAAAGCCCAGAAATGAATAGTTAAAAGAGGCATAAATTATTTTAAAAAGTGTGAATTTTACATATAACAACCTTCCTTATACAAATTGCTGGATCTCTGGAGAAATTCGATCTCTAGCCCACCCATGAAATTTAACCATAGCCCTTTGATAGCAAACACATCTCGCTATTTTGTTTTAAAGCTAATTGTTCCAAGTAATGAATTCTTTTTCAGCAACTTCTCTGCCATTACAATAAATTTTTCAACTTGAGATTAAAATCTAGTACTTGTTTGATTTTAAATTGCATGTAAAAGTTTTATGTGAAGTTAAACATAATTCGTCTTAACCCAAGAAGAAAAATTCAGACAATTTTGACAAGGTATGCAATTCCGAATACAAATAAAAAAGTTTTAATAATCAAAAGTAACTTACAGAACTAGGAAATGAATTTAACTCACTCAAATACGAAATATTCTAAAAATGAGAGTCAAGGGGAAAAGGCGCTTATATATGAGAATTTAGGAATGTATGTAGGTGTATAACAATATCTTTCATTTAATTACATTATAGTATTCCGCGTTGTTTGTATATTCATATAACTAATCATTAAATATATTTCAAAAAATTTTAACCCTGAAATCTTTTAAATGAAATTGAATTGAGAGAGAGAGAGTGTGTGTGTTTAAATCTGTATTCATCAATTCAAGATTTCTGTTATATATTTTAAAATATAAAATATATCTTTATAAAAAAAAATGAATTCTAAGAATTTTGGAGCATTTTCCTGATACATAGGATTTGTTCTTTTTATTCCAAGCATTTTCTTTTAATGTATTCGACTACGTTCGGAACCGTGATTTTATAAAAGCGCATAAATCGATAATTTTCATGATATTTAGTGTCACTTAGATTAGAATGCATGTATAAAATGGTTTAAGAACATTATTACAAAAAACACTTATTTAAATACAATATTTTGGCAAAAAATGAACTTAGAATAGCCTTTTTTCAATGTGTTCTCCTTTTGTGAAAATTGCTTCTATTATAATAATATTTTACCTGTATATAGCTCAGACGTCTGCACAGAGGTTCAACTATGAATTTTGAAAAATTCACATTATTTTCATTGTTACATCCATTTGAAACAACTATCGACGATTGTTTCTTAAAATTTCTCCCCTCTGTTGTCGTAAAACATGGATAAACCCACTTCTAAGTTATATATTTCAAAAATTCTAGTTGAACCTTTGTAGAGAGGTCTGAGCTATATGCAGGCAAAATATTATTATAATGAAGCATTTTTCACAAAGGAGAATATTTTGAGGAGTGGTCCTTCTATTAAAATTTTGTCAAAACTCTGTACCATCATTTTTATTGTAATACTATCGTTAAAACAATTTTATATACATTTTCTAATCTAAGTGACTAAATATCATAAATATTATCCATTTATACGCTTTTGAAAAATCACGGGTCCGAACGTAGTCGGATACCTTAAAGTATATTAAATAAGAATTTAAAAACTTGAGATTTCTCAGACGACCATTTCTCTTTAAAACGTAACTATCATATATAAATAACAATGACATGATACTGAAGATTTCAAAAGCATATTAATGAAAATAAATAGGATAATTGTAATTTTTGCAATTAAATGATTACATTTAGTTAAATATCTTCCTGAGATTAAAATTGAATAATCCTGATATTGAAACCTTGCCTTTTGAAAAATATATTAATTAGAGTTTTCATAAATGCACCTTTAAATACTGAGCGATAACATGATGAATACCTGTTTGGTGTTACAGAGGTTTGTACCTGGAACGGGACAAAGCTGTTTGCCAAATACACAAAGCGTGCCTAATAGATCTCAATGTACTCCGAATGCTTATATTAGTTTCTAGTACACTATTCCCTCCATATTCAAGTTTGAGAGGATAATGGAATCTAGTATTACTCGATCGAATACCTCTCAAAGGTGTATTTATAGAAGAAATAACGTACTAAGGTGCTGAAAGAAAAAACGCGTAAGACGTACATTAAAGATAAGGAATCGTATCTAACATTTTATATCAGTATTTTATATTAAAATGCTATTTTAATTAAAATCTTTAAGTGAAACAGGACAGCTTTTCATTACAAAGATACGAGTATATTAAATTATCTGAATTATCCCTAGTCTGGTAGACACATTAATTCAGTCTAGTAGACACATTTATAGAAATCAAAGCATGTTGATAATGCTAATTCTTTTGAAAAAATTGTCTGTGGCATAAATATGAATAGCAAAAAATATTACACACGGATGCGTGGTTATTTTTCAACCAAAAAAACTAGCGCGTATTTTCATTCTTATACAATATTGGTAAATCTCTTTTTTTAAAAATGTCTGAACAAATAATAATCAATATGAACAAATAATATAAAAAAAAATTTAAGTCGATTCCCACTGAGGTCAACAAAGAAATATTTTATTTTAGTTACTTTTTATCAAATAATTACAATTAATATAAATATGCATATACGTATGACATAATCACAAAATTAAGATGCAATTATTTTTATTAATTAGCATTACAGTATCGTATTGTCATCCAAAAAAATCGGATATAAAAAATTTCAGTTCAACTAAATGCTTTAAAACGAGAGAAAAACAAAAAAAGAAACGAGTCTTACAGTAGTCGCATATGATGTGTAACATCTGATATGTTATCGTGGTAAATACGCAATATAACCTTTTTCCTGAAAAAAATATGAATCTTGTATGATTGGAAATAATTTTCTATCGAATAATTATATCTTTAGTGAAAATTGTATTTAATTAACAAAAGGAGTAATGTGTGCAACATTTTATCAAAAATAATTATTCTTGTTCAATTTGGGAAAGAGCGGAGACAATAGAGTTAGGATAACTAAAATATGACACATATACTTGTGATTTCAAAGTATTTAAAAACCGTTGAAAAACAGCGTCAATAACAGTACCACTGTTAGCAGTCGAAATATTTTAATTTGTGATCATTTCAAGCCTGAGTTCATTATTCATAAAAGCTTTGAGTGGCTCAGCTCTTGGCAAACTGAAGTTAAGGTTAAAATCACCACTCAAAATCAGGGGAAGCGAGTGATAATTTTTTTAAAAGAGCAGAACCACCTTCGTTATATGGTAAAAGTACAAAATGCAGGAAATCTTTAATTTTTATTTAACCGTTTGATTCGAAGAAATGAATACGACTACCGAAATCACTGTTTGTCCATTTTCAAATAAGCCTTCTGCCACACTTATGTCTCCCAATATCGTGACTAACTGATTTAGAGTCAAGCTCTCGAGTGCTTGATGGCTACTAGAGATGGATCCCCATGCGAGGGTAGTGAAAAGACACAGTCACGCACTCTCATTGGTCAAATCAAGTAGCGCGCTTACGTCACATCCTGTTACACACATCCATCTTCTTCCATGAAATCACTCCCAACAAATATCCTGCAACCGAGAGGAAAGATGTTACACATCAAAAATGTTTTGACCCAAATTGCTAAAAATAAAGCCAACGTGGCTGTATCTGAAATTCTTTAAATAATTAGTTTCAACCAATTAATTTTAATTAATAATAGTTAAATTATCATATATCACCCAAAACAACAGTGTATAGAAAAGTGCAGCTCAAATTAGCGCTTTAAATGTGAGGAAAAAACCTTTTAAAGTTTTGACACAAGTCGCCAAAATGGTCGCTATGTCGCCAAAAATGATACCAACGTGGCTGTATCTGTAATTCTTTGAATAATTAGTTTTAATCAATTAATGTTCATCCAAAATAATCGTGGAAAGAAAATTTCAGCTCAACTGATTGCTTTAAAATACATTTTATGAACGATTGAAAATTTGAACAAGATATATATATAGGAAGATTGTGAACTAATAGTATGTGTGTGTGTGTGAATTGAATAATACGAGGGCTATTCAGAAAGTAAGGAACGTTTCCATCTGACGTCGCTAGACGCGCGCCGATCACGTACATTTTGGTGTCTGAGTGCTCGGCATCTCAGTCGGCGTCCAGCCATCACAACGGAGACACGCTCACACTTAAATTTTCATTTATCCACACCAAATGTAACTTCTCATTTATTTTTTTGCTGAGTTTTTTCACTCACATTTCCCTCTAACTTAATTTTCACAATTATGCAGCAAAGGGCTGACCCATGCACCCACCCAGTTTATCATGAAAGGAGATTGAGCTTCCCTGCGGGAAGCAGGTTCTCCAGTAATCCATCAACTTACTATTTCCACGCTGTCCGTTTTTTCGATATTCGAATTTAAAATGTGCGCTGCAATTGAAAATCCCGCCAGTTGTGAGGTGCGGTCTGTGATATGGTTTTTGTTCGCAAAAAAACCTAAGACCTATGGAAATTTATAGGCAAGTGTGTGAAGTGTACGGAAATAACATAATGAATGAAAGTTCAATCCGAAAATTGTGCATTCAGTTTAAAAATGGCCGAACTAACGATCCCGATGAAGAGAAGAGTGGAGGTCCTAGCATTGTGACTGACGAACTGGTCGCTAAAGTTGATGAAAAGATTTGTGAAAACTGCCGTTTCACAATAATGGAGACTTCGCTTAGTTTTCCACGAGTTTCACGGACTTTGTAGTTTGAAGTTGTTACACAAAAGCTAGGCTACCACAAATTTTGTGCAAGATGGATGCCGAAATTGCTTGCAGACCACCATAAAGGTCAGCGAATGGGGGCAGATTTGACATTTCTGGAAGCCTATGACAGGCATGGTGATTCATTATTGGATCGAATCGTAACTGGGGACGAGACGTGGGTGAGACACGTAAATTGCGAGACGAAATTACAGTCCATGCAGTGGTGTCACACAAGTTCCCCCAAAAGACCAAGAAAATGTTTGCAATCCTGGTCACCAAAGAAGATTATGGCGACTGTATTTTGGGATAGGCAAGGCGCGCTTCTTACGCTGTGCCACAATAAACTTTGAGCGGTACTGTCAAACTTCGCGCAACCTAAGGAGAGCAGTTCAAAACAAGCGCCGAGGAAAGTTGATGTCCAAAATTTTGTTTTTGCATGACAATGCCCGACCTCACACGGCAAACTGCACTCAAGAGAACTCCTTAATTCATTCAAATGGGAGGTTTTTCCCTTTTCCTTTCATATTCCACATTATATGATTTCGTGTTGATAAAATTTTACTAAGATTAATTCCTTAACGAAAATTACTAACTATCGTTTAAAACCGCTTTGTACCCAATTGAAGGGGTTTTTTTTTCTCCTGTCTTTCTATTTAATCGTGTTCTCGTGGTTATTTTTTAAAAAATTACTAAATTAATTAAAAGAGTGAATAGCTGGTATTAATGTATGTAATATCCTCTCTAATTTCATTTTTTTATCTTTTTAAACCTAATGAATTCCCAAAAAAGCACAGTTTCTTAAGTGAGGGTCTTGCAGATTTATCAGACTGACTTTTGAAATAACTACAAAACTGCTTTCTCGACAAAAAATTCTTTTTTATCGGTAAAAATTTATTTCCCCTCAATGCAAATTTAGAAATGAAAAGCCATTAACTCTACTTGACATTAAAATTGCATGTATTTCGTTTTATTTTTTATCTGGTTAATGTGTTATCTTTCAACTGAGTTCTTTAACATTTTTTTCCTGGCTTAGCATTAAATCAGACAAATCCATTTTCAAGTTTTAAGCTGCATGAGATGCATTTTTTCTTTCTCGTTTAATACTTGTTAATATTTTCAAGTATTAACTTTTTCATCTCTTTTTACAAAGATCGCATTTTTTTTTAATTTCTTTGAAGAAAAAAGGGAGTATTACAGCTTAGAATTTCGTTACATAAGCGAATTTATATTTAGATTCAAGATATACTTAAACTTACTTACTTGTATACTTATAGTTTATGATTATTTTCTTAAGCTTACTGCATTCACTAGGAATATTAAGAAAAGTAGTCTGACAGGTTTATTTATTTATTTATTTGATATTGTTAAAGATAATTGTATATAGTTTTGGAAAAAAAATTATTTCAATTCTTTAAAAACAAGAAAAGTACTCTTTTTTGTTGTTGTTGATATCCCATAAATTGCTTCAATTTTATTTGAAACAAGCAAAAACCCTCGTAAATTTTTGATAAAAAATACCCTATTAACACATTAAGTAGACCTTTACAACACATTAACCTAAAACAAATTTGTAGACCTTTTTCTAATATGTGCAGGAATCTACCGTTTTATAAGCAGGGAAATACGTTTCATGCAGAAACGTTTAAGACGAAATGCCGGTTAACGCGAAATAATATACAACGGTTCCGACAAACTAATATGTATATTTCATTTTTTTTTTCCTCTTAAGGTATCCGACTACTTTCGGAACCGTGATTTTAAAAAAGTGCATAAATGGATAATTTTCATGATACTTAGTGTTACTTATATTAGAATACATGTATAAAATTGTCTTAAGGACGTTGTGACAAAAAAAAAGTTATTTAAATGCAATATTTCGGCAAAAAATTAACTTAGAATAATCGTTTTTCAAAAAGTTCTCCTTTTGTAAAAAAATGCTTCTATTATCATAATGTTTTGCCTGTATATAGCTCAGATCTCTGCACAGAGGCTCAACTGTGATTTTTGAAAAATTCACATTATTTTCAGAGTTACCACCAATTAAAATAACTATTGGCGTTTTTTTCTCAAAATTTCTCCCCTCTGTTGTCGTAAAACATGGATAAACCCACTTCTAAGTTATATATTTCAAAAATTCTAATGCAAAAAATTTATAAAATACTATCTGAGCAAGCAAGATTTAAAGGTGCGAAGTGTATGAGAAATGGTTTCACATGTTTCGTCGAAAGGAGGCTAATTTGGCTTTAAAATACCCTTGGATAAGCCTGTGACACGATCCTATTTAGTTTATCTAAGCTATTTTTACCCCACCCTCTACAAACGCCACTCAAAAGCATCTCATCTCTGATTGGTTGGCTTTGGAATTTGGTAACGAGTACATATCAGTGTGAGTAAAAATCAGTTTGGTCCACGCTTTATTTTCCGTTTAGAAGATTTTTTTAAGAGTGCAATGGCAAAGAGCTCTGAGGAATGTAAGCTTCTATTTCGCTTAAAATGAAGATGGAGCTTTTTAAGGCTGTTGATCGAAAACGGAAACCTGCAAAGATTTTGGTATTTCTAACTTTACATTATCAACAATAATTAAAACAAGTTATACAAAAAAAAAATTTAAGTCAATTCCTACTTAGATCATCAAAGAAAAATTTTATTTTAGCTACTTTTTATTAAATAGTTACAATTAATATAAATGTGTATGTACATATGACAGGATCACAAGATTAAGTGGTAATTAATTTTTATTAATTATAATTAAATTATCGTATTGTCATTCAAAACTACCGTGTATATAAAATTTCTGTTCAATTGAATGCTTTAAAACGTGAGGAAAAAAAACCTTTTCAAGTTTTGACGCAAGACGCTAAGTTGCCAAAAATGATGCCAACATGGCTGTATTTGTAATTCTTTAAATAATGGACTAAATTCGTGATGGTCACATGATAACAGCAATCACGTGTTTCCCATTGATTAAAAATTGATATACTAGTTGCTCAACTTGTAAAATTTGAATAACATTTAAAATTTGATATATGATTGGGTAAAGAGTTCACGTGTTAAAATTCTTCAAACAGTTTTCAAAATTAAAAAAAAACTTACTCTATACGAATACTTTTAAATTAAGTGCATTTTGTTTAACTGTGTGCATTATTATATCGTTGACGACAAATGTGCGCACACCACAAAAGAAGTTTCTGCAAAAACAAAGTTGGCAAAGTGGAAACACATGAACTAATTGGCTGGAAAAGCGTGATTATATTTATGATATAGTTATGACGTCGCATTAATTTATGAACTTATTGGCCGAAACCACGCGACTCAGTTATCATGTGACTAAGACGTCACATGAATTTAGTCCATTAGTTTTAATCGAATAATTGTTTATTAATTATAATTAAATTATTGTACTGTCATCCAAAATAATCATGTATATTAAATTTCAGCTCAATTGAGCGCTTTAAAATGCATTTTATTAACGATTGAAAATTCCCCAAGATAAATAAATAAACAAATAAATATATAGAGATTGTGAGCTAATGGTAGGGTATGAAAAGAAGAGCAAATTACGGAAATGCTTGAACATATCTATATGAATAAAATATACGCTAATAAACTTAATTTTGTGGAATATATGGTAGGGTTTTGCAACATCTTTTAACACGAAATTCTTTTAACCTGAAAAATATTTCAGTCCCCTCAATTTCATTGCTGTGAGTTTCACTGTAGGTTAAAATGGGGAAAATATATTAAAAATTTTTATTTGTGATTAAATTGTCTCATTTGATTCGATATTAATCATTAAAAGAATATCATTAATTTTCTTAAATCAAAATTCAACTGAAGCTTAGTTAAGGAATCAGCGAACACATTCATACGAGTGAAATACGATTATCATTTTGATTGAAAAATATTCATACAACGAAAACAAAAAGAAATTAATTTATTTTCAAGAATATGTGAGTACAAGTCATATAAAAATAATCTATAAACCAGACTAACAAAAACAGCGGTAAAAGATATGTGTATTCCACATCAAAATGTGTTTTCCACTTTTAGTTTATATGTTATGTATTAATTTTGTAATAACAATCTTATACATTCGTAAAGTTATTTAAATTATTCATTCTTTAATAAAAACCTTGTTATTAAGGTATTTTTCTATTTCATAACAAAGCAACAATTATTTTTCAAAATTTACTCAATCGCATGCAATAATTAAGTTGTAGAAAATTATCGTAATCTTGTTTTAGTAGGCTTTTATTACTTATCTTTAATCATAAAATATTTTGGGGATTAAAAGAGTATTTTTATGTCAATCCCATATTATTTTAAACTTATTCTTCATTAAACAATAATATTACAATTCTTAACACCATTGTTCAAAAAATTCATTTTCTGAACAGAGTTACAGTAGAACGCCATTTATCCAGTCAATTGGGACCGGACACGTATGTTCGGATTACCAGCTCGAATGCCTATCCATGCACCCCGGTATATGAAACTGGATACTATACGAATATTGAAAAAAAATGCATGCGGGAGGAATCGTGCTTGAAGAAAAAAGCAAAATATAAGCAAAGTATCGCAATTTTACCTTTATTGTGGAAAATAATCCTTATTTTTCGCTGTACCGTATACACCTTTGTTTTGACGCTGAAATGAGGCGAACCGCCCTGAATTTCTCGTTAAGTTCAGAGCTTTTTCGCACAACAAAGGGCCGATATCGGAACCCTTTGCAACTTTGTGAAAACCACAAGTAGGGTGCATGATCGAGAACAACATCGTTTCTACCTCGTGATTTTCATTTCTTCAGCCATCTTCTGGAGTCAACTTTTGATGCAAAATTTAAGGTATCCGACTACATTCGGAACCATAATTTTAAAAAGCACTTATAAATGTATGTATAATTTTTCATGATATTTAGTGTCACTTAGATTAGAATACATGTATAAAAATTGTTTTAAGGATATTATTATGACAAAAATTATTTAAATACAATATTTTGTGGCAAAAAATTAACTTAGAATAACCTTTTTCCAAATGTTCTCCTTTTGTAAAACGTGCTTCTATTGTATTAATATTTTGCATGTATATGTCAGACCTCTGTTCAGGGCTCAAATATGATTTTTTGAAAAATTCACATTATTTTCAGAGTTACAACCATTTGAAATTATTATCGGCGTTTTTTTTTTCTTAAAATTTCTCCCTTCTGTTTTCGTAAAACATGGATAAACCGACACCAAGTTATGCGTTTCAAAATTCTAGTTGGTGCCTGTGCAGAGATCACGAGGCTATAGACAGGCAAAATATTGAATCCAACAGAAGCATTTTTACAAAAGGAGAGAACATTGGAGACTCAAATTATTCACAAGTTAACCTGTCCAAATATGCACTTTAACTAATTTTTATTGTAATACTATTCTTAGCAATTTTATATACATTTAATCAAAGTTATGCTAAATATCATAAATATCTATCCATTTACGCTTTTCAAAATCACGGTTCCGAGCATTGGTCGGATATAAATGTTTATAAATCTCTTTTATATGTCAGAAATTTGTTGACTTCCCAACATTATAAACTGTGCTAGAAGACGCTCCACTTTCTGCTCCCTTTGAGAACTGCTCATTATTTCAAGTTTTTGTCTCTATGTTCAAGACGTTGCTCTTCCGTTTTTGAATACAAAGCCATAGCAGTTCACAATTCAACAAAATGATAAGTATACACCCCCTCACTTGAAACAAACTTGACTGTTCCCGCAGATGTTTACCAGATCTCACAACTGAAATTCCCCAAATATCCCTGACCTTGGGTTTTCCGTGACTTTTGGCCTCACGCGAAACAACTGCTCAGCACTACACTGTTTGAAAACGTATATATTCATATACATTACATGTAGTTGACAATGAAAAAACTGGTCCGAATATTGACTTCTGGCCTCATGCGAAACAACTGTTCAGCATAGCACTGTTCGAAAACATATTCATATACAGTACATGTAGTTGACAATAAAAACTGGTCCGGATATTGACTTTTGGCCTCACATAAAACAACTGTTCGAAAACGTATTCATATACAGTACATGTAGTTGACAATGAAAAACTTGGTCCGGATATTGACTTTTTGGCCTCACGCGGAAACAACTGTTCAGCATTGCACTGTTCGAAAACGTATTCATATACAGTACATGTAGTTAACAATAAAAACTGGTCGGATATTGACTTTGGCCTCACATGAAACAACTGTTCAGCATTTCACTGTTCTAAAACGTATTCATATACAGTACATGTAGTCGGCAATGAAAAAAAAACTGGTCCGGATATTGACTTTTGGCCTCACGTGAAACAACTGTTCAGCATTGCACTGTTCGAAAACGTATTCATATACAGTACAAGTAATTTGACAATAAGAAGAAAAAACTGGTCTGGATATTGACTTTTGGCCTCACACTTGAAACAACTGTTCAGCATTTTCACTGTTCGAAACATATTCATATACCACGGTACATGTAGTTGACAATAAAACTGGTCGGATATTGACTTTTGGCCTCACGCGAAACAACTGTTCAGCATTGCTGTTCGAAAACGTATTCATATACAGTACATGTAGTTGAGATTGAAATAAAAACTGGTCCAGATATTGACTTTTGGCCTCACTCGAAACAACTGTTTGTTTCGCGTTGACAATAAAAAAAAACTGGTCTGGATATTTGACCCTCCGGATAATAAACGTTCGGATAAACGACGTTCTACTGTAATTTCATTTGGCTTATAACTGAAAAGCCTAACTTTAATGTTTTTGCAGTTCTAGGTGCATTTATAAGTATGTTATGAGTAAATGCCTTAATTAAATACAGAGGTACTTTCTCATATATTGTGAATAGCATCAATAATTCATAAGCCAACATGACCTAGAAATTGTTGAATAAATATATATAAAAAAAAATTTGATTATTATCTTTTTCTTAAACGCAGAAAATGTTATAAAGCTTTTCTATTAAAATCAGAAATAAAAATGCAATAAGAGTAAAATGCGCAAATACAAAAGGAAAATTAGTCATGTGTGAAGGAGAATTAATGATTTCTAAGCAACTGCGTAATTCATAACTAATTAGAGACATTGGGTATTTCAAGGGTTTTTTTTATTGGCCAATGGCAAATGAGAGATTTTTCCTTTTGAGAAATTAAAACATTTAGTTAAAAGTAGATGAGAATAGAAATTTATGAAAAGATATTATGCAGAATATATGTAAATCTAATAATATCACTGAAAGAAAATAGCAATTTACTATAATGTCTTTAATGGCTGTAGAAAAGTTATATTTCGTATGAATGTTATAAAGTAAAAATGAGAATACAAGGTATACATTGTATCTATCTACAAATTTATTTGTATTATTTGAATTTTTCTTATATGTTACATTTGCATCAGAGGAACTCAAATTTGGAATGTTTAAGTGTTGTGAATATTAAAATGCGTAAGATGTCGAAATGTATTTCATACTTAAATAATTAAAAATAAACAAAGAATAACATATAGTTACGGGGGAGGGGGAGGCTCTTATGTTCTATAAAGAAAATAACAGAGTTGTGGGATTTTTTCCGCAATGTTCTGTTTATGAATTCAACGTGCGCACCATCAGTTGAGCACACGATTTCTAATCACGTTCCATGAAGCATTGCAGAATCAACAATTTGGATGGTCGCTAAAAGATTATTCATCTGTGTCACAGGTGGATATTGGTAAGCAATGTTTTCATATCCCAACAAAAAGATATGGAAATCTTTGACCAGATTTTGCTTTTTGTAATTCGCTACCAATCTTTAAGCCATTTATCTTTCTTATAATCATAAATTGTAGATCTTGAAGGTGGACTTCAATTATAGGTAATATGAAATTGAAGCAGTAATGATTTAAATTCGATAAACCACGCTACAATTTCTTGTTCTATCTGTAAAGCTATTTTGAAACGATGATGTAGCAAGATATGAATGTAGAGAAACTTAGATATTTCCTTAACTTAGAATAACTGAGAATATGAAAACTTATAGATATTACCTTATGAAGAATGAAGACCTTTAAAAGCCTATCTTTATTTGTTCCTTTTGCTTTTTATTCTTTTTAGAAGTGTAAAAGATATATTCAGACACGTATATTATGTAGTATGAATATTTTTATAAAAGTTACACTATCTTCTTTTAGTAAAAAATTTCGATGAAACATAACTTTTTTAAATAATTGTTAAATATTAGGCTAAATTCATGTGTGACGTCCTTAGTCACAGGATAAAGCTAATCATGTCTTTATGTAGCTAATCCAGTTAGTTCATGCGCTTCGTTGTTGTCAACGATTTGTTCTTGTAGAAACTTTTCTCTTAAATAGTACGTATGTATACAAAATGCATTTTATTTAAAAGTACATGCAGAAAGTAATATTCTTTTTTTAATTTTAAAATCTTTTTGAAGAGTTTTTTTTATATAATATTTAAACATCTTAGCCCCAATTTTAAAATTTTTCGTATTTTATCTCATTTTTACACAAATAGAACATCAAATACATTTAGCGTAATGTTTTTTTTTTAGTTCAATGGAAAACACGTGTTTATTTTTATCATGTGACCTCCATGAATTTAACCCATTAAACAGAAAACTGCATTAAATACAACTACGTAAAAGATGTCCAAATATTATACTCTAAAAACATTTTTATCCTTTTATAAATCAAAAATTTATATTTATTAGTTATAAGCTTATAATTCCTTAATAAATTTCCTTTTATAAGTAAATGTAAAAATTAGAGCATACTAAAAAAGATTTAAATGAAGTATTAGGTAATAATTTGACTGCATTTTCTAAAGTATATCGCTAGTAACAACCCAAACTACCAATTGTAAAGAACATGTATATAGTTTAGTAAACTATACCCGTTATAATAATATTGATTTTTAAAATCTTTTCAAACTGACGAGTCCCTTGAATGTCAAGGTATGATCCACGGTGACGGTACTCTAGATAATTATTTGTAATTAAGCCCAGACATATCTTAAGCAGACCATTAATTAATAGATGCATGTGCCTTGTATCATACTTAAAATTTATAGCATTAATAAAGTAATCTTCCTAACTATTCTAAATAGTTTTGAGTAATATTCAGTTCACTGAAAGTTTTCTTGATATAAAGTGATTTTTTATAAAGGTAGAATTTTGTTGTGTATATTGCTACATTTCTTTTACCAATGATCTAGTATAAATATTCATTAAAGTTAAAAATTAGCTATTTTGTCATATACTGCGGGATTCATTTGTATTTAAAATAACTCTATACTTACCAGCAAGTATTATAAAAAAATTTTTGAATGGATAAATAGAAAGTATTTTATTACGATTGAGAAAATTGGAATATACGATATATATATAAATAAATATATAGGCCAATTCTCTACTAACAAGAGATCACATCCAGACAATAACATTCGACAAACACATAGACAGCAGGAAAATCACACAATGAAGGACAAAAGAGTAATCGAGATAATAAATATAAAATGGATGCTGCAGTGCTACAATATATATATATAAATATATATATATATTTTATATAGAATATATTTTATATATATAATATATATATATATATATATAAATATATATATATATATATATAATATATATATATATATATATATATATACTTATATATATATATATAACATATATATAATATATATATATATATATATATATATATATATATAATATATATTATATATATATATATATATATATATATAAAGATAAGCGGAAGAGTGAACAATAGTAGAATTTTTTTTAAAGAGCATGATTTTCCTGCATTATTTGTTAAATCACACGTTTTGGCCGAAAAACAGGTTTTCGACCCCAACTTTTGTCTTTGTCTTAACAGTTGCAACAATAGAGACAAATCTAAGTTGGCGTCAAAAACCAGTAATTAATTTAATTTAATTTAATTCATTAATTAATATTTGAAAAAACTGTATTAACATCAAGTGTCATCCACTACAAGTTTAAAAAAATTATTTGAACTTGATTGAATGAATAGAAAATATTTTATTAACGATTGAAAGTTTGAACAAGATAAATATATAAATATAGAGAGAGAGAGTAGGCTAATAGTAAAGGAATTGAAAAATAGTGAAAACAGTTACAGAAAAAAAATCAATAATCAAAACAATTTTAATGACGATTAATTAAAAAGCTATATACGGTATTTTATAGCCTACATTATTCTAAAATAGAATGAAATTAGCAAATACTATGGGGAAATATATTTGTGAATGTGTGTGGAATAAACACACACCGTGTAAAAAAGTATTTTCTAAATGTGTATTAATAAACTCTTTCCCATATTTATATTCTAAATATGCTGGTATTTATTTTAGAAGTTATATGGGATAAGCTAGCATAGTGGTCATGGTCACGGACTTGCAGCCGGAGTCCTGAGGCCACTGAAGATTTGCTGTATAGAGACTAATGCGCTTTTAA
>BMAV01009328.1:0-10435 GCA_019973955.1 Trichonephila inaurata madagascariensis
TTTTTTCGACATGCGACGTTTAAGATCGTAAGATAGACGAATAAAGCTATAAATATTTTATATTTTCTCCTAGAAGCTTTTGCTACACAAGAATGTGGCCATGGTAGCCTAGTGGTAATGGTCACGAACTCGTGGCCAGCTTGTCATTTCGAGCTTTAGTGCCACTGAAGATCCCCCCTCAAGGGGCTCACCTTCTTTAGGTAGGTACGGGTGTCACACACAATCCCGAGGTACCCCCCCCCTCTCTCTCTCTATAGTGATCTTTTCCTTTTCCCAAGGGGTTTACTATCTTTGGTAAACACGGGTGTCACGACCCCGGGGTACCCCAGTGATCCTTCTCTATTTTCGACCCTCCATCTTGTCATCCAAATTCTTCTTTTCCCGTCCAGACCACAGACCTATGAATGTTTGGCGCAATATAGCCAAAACTGGCTCTTGCGCCATAGAACACCAAACTCATCATCATCATCATCGCCACTGAAGATCCACCGTGTAGAGGATCTGATGCGCTTTAAGTCCTTCCGTTGGCGTGGTTGTTTGGAGAGCTCAGATATCGTCCTTGTCACTTGATCGTCCTTCAATTATGAGATCAGTCGCCAATCGCCCTTGTGCTGCTTAAAAGTGCGATTAATTATGAGTTACGGTCAAAGAAGAAGGGCCACACCTAAGGTCTAGTAACCCATTATCCAGTGAGTGAGTGAATATTAATGTCGCACTGTTCAGCTACACGAGGGCTTTTGGCGACGGACCACGTAATTTTGAACCATGGTCAAGTGATGTGGACGACACCTGAGCTGGCACCCCCTCTCCTAACTACCACACCACACCAACGGAAGGACGTTTCAGCTCTCGACAGATTTAACGTGCATCGCTGCCCTACACGGCGGGTCTTTAGTGGTACAGAGCTCGAACTCATGACATGCCTGCCATGATCCGATACCTTAACCACTGGGCTACCGCAGCCCACAACCCACTATCCAAGTTTACGCACCACGTCAACGTGGGAACTTAGAATGTCAGCAGATTAAGTGTGTTTCTTTCCCGCAACACGATGGGTCTTTAATGGAATCGGGGTCCAAAAAATGTGGTTAACATCGTTGCTTACCAACTCGCAAGCATGGCCTCTCAACTTCTGTGGCCTGCAAAAAAATAATGAAGAGCAAGAAAACTGAAAATTGGAAAATTTCAAAAGTACTCCACTTTTCTGCAATAGGCAATCTCTTTTATGTACAATTTAGTGAGGATATAATCGAGGTTAAAGGAGTATACAGTCGGACCTCTATTTAACGAAGTCGTTAAATCCCGAAAAAAATTTCGTTATATGGAAAATTCGTTATATAGAGGTTCATCTTTCAATATACTTTATATATAAATCTCATAAAACAAATTTTAAATTTATAAACACTATATATTATAAAAAGTAATTATTCACACATTTTATAAATTAATATCTATTTATTTTATCATCTTACCCATCAAAAAAAAGGAAGGAAGTAAGAAAAACTGCAAGGAAAATAAGAAAAAAGAGTGTCGAGGAATATTCTATATTTTCAACATAAAGAAAATTTTATATTAAAAGTCAGGAATTTTAAGGACATTTTCTAATTTAAAGCATACAAGTAATTTTAAACATACTTTATTTTGTAATTATAGCAATTCTAAATATACATTACCACAAACGTCCTTTAATTTAATTACTCATAAAATAAAAAATGCTTTGTTTCATAATACGCCTAATATCTTTGTAAAGCACCCAAAATCCCTTCTGGCGTATTTTTCCGTGTCTCTTCTTAAATTTTTCTAGCCATTTATTGTTACCTAGAAATTTGTAGTATTCTAATGCCTTCACAAATTGAAGAACTTTCTCTATTTCGAAAGGTATAGAGATCGGAACATTTTTATATCGCATTTTGTGTGTATCCGTTTTGTGATATGGTCGATCTTTGGCGACTATATCTTTGGTTTTCAGCGTGAGTTAGAGGTGTGGGGTTCTCGAAATGAATCGGCATTTTAGAATTCTTAATACGACTTTATTAAGAGTTTAACTTAAATTTCTAATATATTGGACAAACTTATATTAAGTGAGAATAAACCAAAACACGTAGCTGTAGCTAAAACGGATCGCGCAATTGGATCACTTATCTAAATAATTATATTATCCGCCTACTCTCAATTCTAATAATATTACGAATTCTGATATCAAATAAGCTGTCCTACCTTGAATTACGCAACGGTTCAATCACTTCCAGAGAGACAGTTCGGCACTCGTGCAATAGTATGCACCTTGTAATAATGGCTAGGAATCCGTGATTCTTTGGTAAGCCGTCAATTACACTTCTATCTTTTCCAAACAGAACTTTCTCTAAATTGCCATTCCGCTTACTAAAACTTGTGTTCTTTTAAAGGCTATCTTATTTGCATTTCACTTCTTGGATTTGGGTTGGATAAGATTTGCCATTAATCTTGGCCGTCAAAGAACCCAGAGGTTATGTTACAGAAAAGACGCGTGAGCCCGTCACAGTTTCAAAACTGCCTCGTCGGCATCTTCATATGCACATGCTCTTAAACGTTTTGAACCAGAATTCGATGAATCATAATTTTGTAACATCTCTATTTTTTATAATAATTGATAAGCTGTTTGGAGGAATACCAAATTTTAAATCAATATCCTTTATACTTTAAAAATAGAGAGAGAAAAAGTTAGTTATATAGAAAATGCACTTAGCTATTTGGAGGTTATTTTACGAAGGAAATCATGAAATGTTCTTGGTTCCTGGAAAAAGTTAGCTATTTAGAAAAATTTGCTATATAGAGGTTCGACTGTATTTGTTTTTGGAAAGAGTTTCGGTGAAATTTGGAAAATACACACCCTTCTGGATCTAAAATGTTTTTTTTCTAAAATTTAATAGAAAGCTTGAAATCGTATTAAATTCCTATTCACACCCTTAAAATTCAGTTTAAGAAATGAAAGTTGACAGTAAAAATTGTAACAAATTTAGAAGAAAAAGAATCGAATGAGAAAATATATCATATGAATAGACTGAATTTGAACAGATAAACAAAGAGAATACATATAGTCAAGAATGAAAAGGAAATTCAAATTAAATTGAAAATGGAACTAGGATTTATTCTCAGAGGGAACATATCGTTAGAATTTTATGTAATATTTATACATAAAAAAGTGTTTTTCGATTTTTATTTTGTGATTCCTCAGCGCATTAGAAACTAAGTTTAAATTTCCAAGGAATGCATAGATTTTGATGAAAAAAATAATTCTTTAGAAAATAAGTTTCTTATGATTTATTTACTAACATATATTAAAAAATATCATAATCCTTAATGAAAATATACTAATTAAAATTTAATAACTTTGTAATTATAATATTTAAAGAAATAACTTAAATTGTAATTAATCAAAGATAATCGTTAAGTTTGTGTATAATACCCCATTTTTGTACTTATGTGCATTTATATATTTTTGTTGGTATACATTATGCATGCGTTTATATATACATAACAAAGTTAAACTAGCATAACGACAAAAAAAGTGTGTGTTTTTATTTTATTATTTTAAGGATTTTTACAAAAATAATTTAATTAATCACTTTTAAAATTCTCATGAGGCTTTCTTCGATTTTCACACTGGCATACTGATTGAAAATCACCGATATAAGATATCATATCTGGCTGTTTACCTTTATGTACTTCAAAAGAGTAGATTTTTTTTTTTTTGCCGAATAAAAATTATTTCTAGAAAAATAAAATGTTTCTTCATCGTATAATCAACCCTAAAAGCATATATTTCTTAGAAATGTATTTTTATTTAGTGAAGTCAAAGTTATATGGAAACAATAATTTATTAAATATAAATAAACTTAAACCATCCAAGGAAAGAATTTTCAAAGGAAAGTAAGCTGAAATTTTCACAGGCTTTACATATATTTCATTGAAATTTTCCCAGGCTTCACCGAATATTCACTTTCATAATGTATGCATTACTTTGTGAATATAATTTTATCATCATAAATTTTGAAATATTTATTTATTTATTTGAAATTATAATTGTATTATTTTGTTGTAAAGGTTGTTTTCGGCTAATATGAAAGGATAAGACTCAAACTGAAATCACATTTTTCAAATAGAAGAAGGATCCAAAACTGATATAAATTATTATGAATATAGCACATATAATCATTTTTTAGATAGTTTTCTTAGAACTTTGCAGTTGAAAAATATACGCAGCTTTTTGCCTTAATGCAAAATGGATACTCAATGCTCTATGTTCAAGCATAGATAACATTACGTACACATTCATATAGGAAATAATTGACTCATACAAGTATAATTAAGTAGATTGGAAGTACAAATATATGCTTATCTTCTGTGTAACCCATCACTGACAACTACGAGATATTTCGTAGTGAGCGTGTGTACTAAAGCTGCCGGTTACGAGATATCTCGTAGTTTGGGCTGAAATTATAAATTGATTACATATCTCCCTTGAGATAAGAATTATTAAACAGGACGGAAGAAAAATTTATTTAGTGCAAAAAACATATTAATTATCACAATTTATACTATTAAAATTATAACATAGACGATTAGATTATAACATAAAAATTATATATATATTAATGCATTCCAAAAATTTTTAAAATATTTTTATTGCTGTTATTGTGTAGGATGATCTGTAAAGCAAGGATTAACGCAAAGGGCTGGGTTGTTGGGACACACAGGACAAAAATACCTAGTCTCCTAACGTTCCCCCCCCCCTTTTTTTTGTTTTTGTTTTGTTTTATACACATTCGACATGGCTTTGCAGGTATCATTTTTATTTCTGTGGGAGGAAGATGTTCTAAGTATTGTGTGTGTTGTGTGAAAATCAGTTGTATTTGTATTATTTTTGCTGCTAGCTCCTGCTCTCTTCTCCTTAAATGTGTGGCGGTGTGATATCTATATGAACTAGTACCAACATCACGCGAAGACGATCGTTTTGGCGTGATTGGTTACGTACTTGTGTTACTAACGGAATGTACCCAGAACGAACCTTCTTCCTTCATTGGTGACCCTGGCCGTGCAAAGGAACGCACGCGCCGCAGTCGTGGCGCCATCTATCCACCGCACAAGCAACCTAACCGTCAAACATTGACGCAAATAAGCCGTTACTTCTCAAAGTCGTCTCACACAAATGACACAATCAAACCGTCACACAAATGACGCAATTCTCAAGTCGTCTCACACAAATGACGCAATTCTCAAAGCCGTCTCGCACGAATGACGCAACCCACCAAGTGACGCAACTGCTTACATGCTCGCCACGAATATGGTATCGTTTGTTCGCCTATTCGCCGAAACACTGGCAGGGGAGTATGTGGCGGTGTGATATCTATATGAACTATAGTACCAACATCACGCGAAGACGATCGTTTTGGCGTGATTGGTTACGTACTTGCGTTAGGAACGGAAGGTACCCAGAACGAACCTTCCTCCTTCAAATGCATAATAACTGATTCCCTAAATTGATGCATCCTCATATTTTTATTCCTTCGATTTCTTTGGTTATAGAGTTTGTTTGTATTCTGTAGGAAGATTTCGAAGTAGGTTAGAGCGGTGTTTCTTGTACCAATGGATGGTGTTTTCCTGTGTGCTAATTATTACTTATCAGAGAGAGAGAGAGTTCATTTTTATTATTTTACAACTCTTTGTAACTTCCATCGCCTTATAGGTTTTTCCCAGTGAGGATCATTACACATCTATATGAAAATCTGACATAACATCTGACTGTCGTCAAATGAAATTAGATGACGAGTTTGTAAAATCAAGTAAAACGAAAAGAAAATATTTGTAAATGAAGATTTTTATTGAAAAAACCACTACGAGATAACTCGTAAGTGGCACTCGGCACAGGAATCTTATTTACTGACGGTGTAGGCTGCGAGTTTCTCGTAGTGTTATTTTTTTAATAAAAATTACTGTAAATACTATTACAATATTATATTAATAACTTTATATTATTATATTTTCTAAAATTTCATGTTTTCTTAAAAGTAAAACCTTGGCATCCAGGGCAAGACGCTCTAAATTTACCTGGCAGTCAATCGATTAAGATAGAATAGGAGAGTAAATTTAAGATTTTGTGATGATTTTGAGCAAAGCTACATCTTTTTTTTTTCTATGTTTTCTTCAGTAACTCTCATGTGATTAGGTACCTATACCATGTAGATAAATATCTTAGTTTCTAATTTAAAGCAATAGTATCGTACTTATTCTTTTTTATTTTGGAAATCATAAACAAAATGCTTATTTAGAAATTCAAATGAGTATGTTCTAGTTTCATTTAGAAGAACTAGGACATATCTAAAAGAAAGTCGTCTGTAGGATTTGGGAGGAAATACTTTTATATTTTAATGAAAAAAAGCTGCCGTTTAATTTCTTTAAACGTCTCTTAATATATCATTGCAGTAATATATTTTCCAAAACTAACTACTATGGCTACACATTTTAAAAGTTTGTACATATATTTTGTTGCTGTCATTGTTATTTTTTTGTGTAAAACGTACAAGATAAACAAAATTTTCTCAAAAAAAAATTATAATTCCTTTTAGATTACGTACAAAATTTTTATGCTGGGAGTTTCAAGAATAATATGAGGAGTTGTTTAGGAAAGTTAAGCAAGCTTAATTTCATAGAATAATTGCAATCAGTAAAATATATTATTTTCGGTCGTAATATATATTCATTCAAAAGAAGTAAAACTGAATTGTACGCTTTAACATTTTAGCAAAATAAATTAATACATACAGGAAAACTCTCTGTTATTGAATAGGAACTACCGTAAAATCCGGCGTATAAAGCGCACTTTAACATAAAAAATATGATCGAAATTTACGAGTGTGCGTTATACGCCGTGTATAAAAGTGAGAGCTTTAAAAAAAAATGATGATTATAGAAAAAAGTTAGACTTCTACATAGATCAAAATACTGTTTAGTTAAAAGAAATGACATTCCTAATGAAGTTAAAGGATTGTTATTCTAAAATTATTCTATTCTTTTATAAAGAGTATGGAATAATATCTCAAATAAAATTGCTTCAAAACCTAAGAGTATTGCTCACGTACATTTTAAGTTCCTTGGTAAAATGTGGGTGCGCGTTATACCGCGAATATACCGTAAAATTCGGCGCATAACGCGCACTTTTAACATAAAAAATTAGATCGATTTTTACGGGTGTGCGTTATACGCCGGGTATAAAAATGATAGCTTCAAAAATAAAAAAAATAGATGAGTTTTAAAAAATTAGGCTTCTGTATAGATTGGAATATAGTTTATTTAAAAGAAATAACATACCTATTGAACTTAAAGGTTGTAGTTCTGGAATTATACTATTTTTTCAAACCTAGAATGAATGACTTCAGAAAATAAGAGCAATGAATTCGTACCTTTGAGGTTTCTTTTTAAAAACGGGGGTGCGCGTTATACGGTGGATATACCTAAAAATTAAAAAATACAGCTTGAAAGTATAGGTGCGCGTTTTACGCTGGATTTTACGGTAATTAAATACAGCTATATAAACTATTGAATTATAATCATTATGCTAATTATATTTATAAATAAATTTGAATCGAATCATTAGTTATGTATATTTAAGCCTATGTTGGTTGATGTCAGTCTCCCTTATGTGAAAAAAAAGTGGATACCTTCGTAAACAATTTATCCCTTGTAATATATCTATATCTGAAATTCTCCTTGTGTGTTTCTTATTAATCCTTTTACTTATTGTACTAGCAATCATTTCTTGTTTATTTATTTTTGTTCTTAATATGTTTCCACTTAAAAAACTGCTGCTTTAATTTGTAATATTTTGAATATTCTTCTTTTAATGTTTGTTTTTATGGAGAGGAGCCCTTTTTTTTATTTCATCAGGATTCATAGAAATGGATAAATCTCTTCCTTTCTTTCAGCAAATGACAACAACAAGAAAAAGATAGAAGTACCCCTTCCCCTTTGTATAATAGTGATCCTATTGACAAGAGACATATTTTTACAACTTATCTTGGAAATCAATGGCCAAAATAATTGTTCCAAAAATTTTACAGTAACCAATGTCTCGTTTAGGAGTATTATACTTTTTAAAAATTTCTCTCCATATTAACCATAAATAAAGACTTTCGAAATTAAAAAGGCATTCCCTTGTTATTAATATGGTGATTATATTGAAAATTATGAGTTTTTAAATTAACACAGTTTCAACTATTAAATCAATTATGAATTATCAATTATAAGCACTATCAGTCATAGATATTCATGACAAAAAACGGAACAAAATCATTAGAGTACAAAGAGAGAAAAAAACCTAATAAGTTATTTTTTATAGTGCATATCACGTTTAATAGAATTAATAATTGCAATATACAGAATGTGATAATATATATAACTTTCTCAACTGAAGCGAAAATTTTTATGGCAATTATTCCATTATGTTGTAACAATTTTATATATATAAAGATATCTCCGTTCTTACAGTTCATTTTTAGATATTTTCTTCAAGTCATATTTTATCAAAGTGAACATATTAAAAAAAAATATTATTTTCCGTATTTGGTGTATTTTTTGACAGTAAAACAAGATGTGATGCTTTTCTTACCTTTTGAGAAACGAGTTTTTTGTTGCTGTTGATTCTTCTTCATATCTTCTTAGAAATCATTTCCTTTCGATTTTTACATTTTTTTCACATAGTATTGTTACATTGATGTTCTCACAAAATAATTTATCAGTTAAAAAACATGATAGTGTATTAAAATACATGATTTATCCAAGGAAGGTTCCCAAACTGGAAAGTTTCAACATTAGAACGCCAGACGGTGTCATTTTGACACCAAGGTATGTAAATTCTTTTCTAAAATCTGTACATTTTGATGAATTCACTTTATTTTTCTTGACTTTTATTAAATTTGTAGAAAAAAATTCACACAGTTTTTCGAGGAATTATCTTTATTCAAACTCAATTTGCGGATAAATTTATCTATAACGCCTGGCTGGTGCAATGGTACAAGACAGCAATTTTATTCCTCTTTTACAAATTTCATTCTTTTGTATTATTGTTCTATTGTGTTTTGATTGTATTGAAGAATAGGGGGTGTTCTGGAATGTTATTCTTTGACATCTGATCATCACGTGTTCTGTTTCAGCTGCACTAAGACCTACCGTTGAAATTTCATTTCTCGCGAAAAATTACTTGTGAAAAATTGCTGAAGTTTGTAAGTTATGACCTGTAAGGTTATCTTTCGTTTTTGTGATTTTCTATGAATAAAATTTAAAATGTCTCATATGAGGAGTCTTAATGCGAAAGAGAAATAACCGTGCTTCTAAAAGAATTGTCCAATAATGAATCAGAATGTTGAGATCTTGATAGAAAAGCAAAAAGAACAATGAATTTGGGGTTTGCGATGGCTCACAGTGCTTCTGGAAGTGCAACATTTATATTAGTAAAACCTAAAATATTTTCCCAGAGAATAGTTATGCAAAAAGAAATGTAAATATTGATAATATTTTGAGTACTCGGTTGCATTGTATGCACAGAATAGTGCCGATATAAGCTCATTTCGGGCCCTGGGCGCAGAAGATCTACAGAGTCCCTTGGCATTGGAGGATCGAAATTTATAATTAAGAAAATCTGGTTAAGCCCAACTTATCAGGGCCCTTCTGAAGTGACGAAACATCACTCGTTGTTGCATCGTGAAAAAGAAATTTTCAGAATTATTGAAAGCAAAAT
The DNA here is from genome assembly GCA_019973955.1 of Trichonephila inaurata madagascariensis. Classification (NCBI taxonomy): domain Eukaryota; kingdom Metazoa; phylum Arthropoda; class Arachnida; order Araneae; family Nephilidae; genus Trichonephila; species Trichonephila inaurata. Next base: position 9,773 of record BMAV01009328.1, read on the forward strand.
TTACTGAACTATGAAAAGATCAGGAGGATAACTCTATCGATAATCATTGCCGGAGCAATTTAATGGCTTGAAGAAAGTTGCATGTGCTCTGCCTTGCCGCTTCTGGTTGTACATATATGTGTGAACAAATTTTGTCTCTTATGAAATATATTTTGATTCCACAAAAAGTTATCCAACAACTGAGCATTCAGAAATGTGTGTAAAATTGAACGTCATAAATTGTGATACGGAGTAGAGCTTTGCAGGCATAAGTTCTCATTAAAATTGTAATTTGTTATTTAATTGTATTCCAGGAAGTCTTATTTTATATATTTCTTGATTCTTATTTTAATAAATATTCTTAAGAGATGCATAATACATGTACAATTTTAATTTTTATTTAAGTTCAAAGAATAGTTATGTACAGTGAAAATCGCTTAAAAAGAAACTGAGGGGACTGGAATATTTTTTCGTGTAAAAAGAATTTCATGTTAAAGAACATTGCAAAAAGAAAACATATATTTAAAAAAAATTAAGCTTATTAGAGTACATTTTATTTACATAGATATGCATATGTGCACGTATTTTTAAAAAATCAATGGAACAAAAACATTCACAAGAGCTTAATGAAATTTACTACAAAATTTTCAAGTTTTTTGAAAACAAAACATTTTTAACACACAG
>BMAV01009328.1:11011-24603 GCA_019973955.1 Trichonephila inaurata madagascariensis
AAAACTCCTCCTCAATCACTTTATTTAGCCCAGTAGAGCATATTCGGTGAGATTCAGATGTAAAAAAAAAGAAAACGTGACACAAATAAACACAAAATGTGAAGTAAAAACAATAATCACAGAAGAATGGAAGAAAATCGATGCAGAAATTACAAAAAACTGATTAAATCTATACCAAGACGCTTAAAAGTTGTTGTAGACACTAAAAGATATCCTACTAAGTACTAAATTAAGAAGGAAATACAATATTTAAAGCTAAGTTGAGATTTTTGTTAAGTGTACGAAGACTTTTGTGGCGTAGTTTTTTAGTAGCTTTTTGATAACTAATTTTTTTAAAAAATAGTTATTCTATTTTTAAAAAATTAATTATGTCATTTCATTAAGAATAAGTTGCAGATATCATAAAAAAATTACTACAATATATTAATTTTTATTAGTCGAAAACATTAAATTTTATAAGAAATTGCAAGTGTATGAACACTTTTGTGGCCCATTGTATATAATGTTCATTTATAATAAAATCTTGAATATTTTCTGAATTTTCTTTTGCATTTTTTTATATGATAAAATTATGAGTATAGAAACACTTGTAAATTTTTTATAAACAACATAAAAATTTACTAGCAAATTTAAATTTTTTTTTTTTCACTTTGTTAGAAATTAGAATTTTAGTTTTCGATTTGTATTGTATTCCCTAAATGATTTTTTAAAAAAATGCTTATTTTAAAATTTGCTCAAAAATCTGAAGGGAAAAAAGCCTTATACCTGTGACATCTCTCGCGTTCTTCTTCTAACATAACTCCAACGTTCTTTGACGGCCACGATTAATGGCAAAACTTTTCCAACCCAATTCCAAGAGGAAAAACGAATCAACAATGCAAATAAGATATCCTTTAAAAGGATAGAAAGTTTAGTGAGAAGAGGGGCAATCTTAGAGAAAGCTTAGTGTGGAACAGTTCGGAACAAGTGTTTAGACGGCCTACTCACAAGAAAGACGTAAACGTCCACCCTTGGAAATAATATTTATAAGGAGGAGCAATTGTACACGCGCGCGAGTACATCTATCTACCTACAAATATCAGAATCGTCGAGTCTTCAACCAAGGTAGGTAGATTATATTTCGAAAGCTAGTATAATATAGAAAGTGAGATTAGGTAGATAATTAATTATATTTTGGATAAGTGATCTAGTTGCGCGATCTGACTTAAATAATCGGCATATTTTGGTTTATTCTCACTTAATATAAGTTTGTTCATTATATAAGTAATTTAAGTTAAATTCTTAATAAAAGTTGTATTAAGAATTATAAAATGTCTCATCCTTCCGATAATCCCACACCTCTAACTTACGCGGACCCACCACGTCATAGCTATCGACAGATGGCTATGTCACATACCTAGTAGAAAATATGCTACTTACAAGGGGACGGCACGATTAAGTAAATTCATTTGGGGAAGAGACTTTGTGTAACAATAGTACTGCTATAGGGTATTCAAACCCCAATGTGTAATTCCGCCGAATGCCCAGTCAATTCCGAGAAAATAGCCTTCAGAATTCATACTTAGCTTATATACAAGTTATTTTCTCTCTGATATAACGTCGCCGTGGCATGAGCGTCAGCATATCGGAGTACTGTGCAATGAGTCAGGGTTCGATTCGCGCGAGAAGCCAAATTTCTGTTTTTATTTTTTTCTCCAATTTATTTTCAGAATAAAATTTTATTTTTTAAAAAAGACTCATTGATTTTTAAAAATGATATTCTATAGAATTATAGTAACTATTTTACTTTTTTAAAATTCAAAACAACTAATAGTTATGATAATAATACTTATAAATAAAAAGTAAAAATAAATTAAATAATAATAAATAAAGTTAAATAAATATAAATAAAAAGTAAAAATAAATTAAATAATAATAAATAAAGTTAAATAAATATAAATAAAAAGTAAAAGTAAATTAAATAATAATAAATAAAGTTAAATAAATATAAATAAAAAGTAAAAATAAATTAAATTATAGTTAATAAAGTTATATATATATCTAGATATATATTATAAATGCGAAAGTTTTTTTGTGAGGATGTTTGTCCGTCTTTCACGCAAAAACAACTGAATGGATTTTAATGAAACTTTACAGTAATATAGCTTATACATCAGAATAACACATAGGCTATAATTTATAACATATGCTATAATTTATAAAGATATTGTGTGAAGTGTCCAAAATATAACGATATTTGTCAAGTAAGTAGGAAAAAATTCTACCATCTGCAAGCATTTCTAGCATGCTCTGCAAAAAAGCCCACGACAGTATATATCTATATTTTATTTGTGAAGAAACACTTTTTGTTTTGGTTACGCAAGGTGCTCGCTTCTAATTAATTCCTGTGATCAGCATAATCCATAATTTTTTTTTTATTTCAGAATAAAACTAGGTTTTGAAGGGACGCTATAAATCTCTCTTTATTTGAATGGGTTTTTTTATATTTTTTATTATTATTTTTTTAAGGATTTTATTATGCACATTTGGTAGTAAGAAATTGATCTTTTTTCAAAATGAATGCTTTTATCGGTTCTGGTACTTAAAGTAAATAAACTTTCTCTTTCACACTACATCATTTGGACAAATTTTCAAAATTTGTTTGTGGTAAGTAGTTAATTGTAACGCTATAATTTTAATTGAATAGGCAGATATTGCCTTTTTAAGTATAAAAATAATTATAACTATTGTATTTTTGGAGTGAGTGAATATTAACGTCGCACTGTTCAGCTACACTAGGGCTTTTGGCAACAGACCACGTAATTTTGAACCATGGTCAAGTGACGTGGACGACACCTGAGCTGGAACCCCCTTCTCCTAACTACCACACCACACCAACTTAGAAGGAATATCCTACCAATACTTAGCAGGAATATTCTTTGAAATCCACTCTTCCAAGATATATGGTAGCACGGGTTCTATGATGAGTATTTTAGCGGGGAAGGCGAATAGTTTTGTAGCAGATATATTGCGTTTTCAGCGCATTGCAAAGATTATTATTTTTGTCCCGAATAAATAGTTTATATCAAAATTTAAGTGTCTTATGTTTTCGTATGTTAATGAAGACCTTAGAAAACGATTTGACTATTTAAAGTGAACGGTGTATATAATTAGTTTTACAGTGGAATATCTTTAATTAATTTATTAGCTCTAACGGATTAAATTTCCCAAAGTGGAGTATTTTGTTTATGTATATCCCTTAATTTTCAATGTAGTGATCCAAAAAAAGTATTGTATGAAAAAACTGCAGTAAATCATTATGCGGTATATAAAGTATTAACGTGCATCGCTCCCCTACACGGCAGGTCTTACAAAGCTCTAACAAAGCTCGAGCTATGAAAGTAACTAGACTTTTGCCAACTTGACTCTACCGTTAACGTTTCGCTATGTTTTTCATTGAATCGCCATTATAATTTAAGAAACAGCGTTGCTTGCGAATATTACAATTTTAACATAAAATAAATACAACATAAAGTAATATTAATGTATTACACTTTCAGATATATAAATTATTTACACTATTTTAAGCGTTCATTACACAAAACTTTTAACAATGTGTTACTTTTGCTGAACAGAAATCAGCTTATGGAGGTATTTTCAAAAATCGACCCTCAAGAGTGTTACGGGGAGAAAAAAAATCCTTTTTATCTGCTATTAGATCTACATACTTAAAATTTAACAAAGGTGTTTTGTTTTCTTTCTTTTTTTTTGTTCAGCTGAGATATGCAAAAAGCTTTTTTTGTTTAATTTGCAATTCACGTAAAATTAACTCATTAAAAACTTCTTTATCCTTCAATCTGTGTTGTTGAATTTTTCAGTTCACCCGTGCGAAGAACGGGTATACCAGCTAGTATATATATATATATATATATATAAGTAAAAAGTTAACTTTGCATTACATAATTTTTTTTTATTATTACATACAAGAACCTGAATGATAATTATAATAGAAACATTCGAAACAGTTAATTTTTTGACATGTAGCTCAGTTAATAAAAGAAGAATTACCGCAAGAACAATGTTTTTTAAGTAACAAGGTTATATTGTAAAAACAGGGGTAAAACTGGCAAAAAATTTTAAGTAATAGTGTAGTAACCAAAATCCGTTATCCTACTGATTTCTCATTTTATTAGAGCATTTTTTGTCTTTAAAAGAATTCTTTGTTCTTAAAAGAATAACACCTGTTCTTTAAAAACAGCTGCCTTTCTCTTGATCAAAATCGTTTTGTTAAAAACGGAAGTAAAATTTTATGGCCATTCAGGTATAAGGAATAATTTTAAAAATACAATTAATTAGATTTTAATGACAGAAGTAATTGTAGTTATACCATATATTAGTTGTTTTTGTGTTTTAAAAAAGTAAAATAGCTACTATAATTATATAGAATATCATTTAAATATAAATGAGTCTTTTTTAAAAAACAAAATTTTATTTTGAAAATAAATAATAAAATAAATTGGAGAAAAAAAATAAAAACATAAATTTGGCCACTCGCGCGAATCGAACCCTGACCCATTGCATAGTACTCCGATACGCTGACGATCATGCCACGGTGACGCTGTATCAAAGAGAAAATAACTTGTATATAAGCAAAGTATGAATTTCGAAGGCTATTTTCTCGGAATTGACTGGACATTCGGCGGAATTACACATTGGGGTTTGAATACCCTGTAACAGTACTACTGTTACACAAAGTCTCGTCCCCAAATGAATTTCCTTAGTCGTGCCCTCCCCTTGTTAGATTGATTCACCCCTATTTATTCTCTGATCAACCATCAGTAAGAAAATAAGTATCGTGCATTTATTGGATTTATGAGAATCACTGGCTGCTGTGCCGTTGGGCCTGGGTTTGAATTCGGAGATGGCAGGGATGTTTGTAAACATATAGTGCCTTTGCGGCATAGGGGTACTCTAAATAGCAGTCGAGCCGCAAGTCCTCTCGTGAGGCTGGTGGAAGGGGAAGAGATGCTGGTGGAAGGAAGGGCCCTAGCCCCCTCTCTCAGGGTATTCTCTCTCAAAATTCAGATGGAACTTAGCTAAATTGCACTGTCCCTGTATGGTGCTCAAAATTGCGATTAACGACGGGCGTACAACTAGCCGTGATGAATTTCGTGGTCCTTGATCTGATGTTACTATCGATCAAGTAACAACAACAACATGAAAAGAAATAAGGCATTATTTTAAAAAATAGAATAGGAAGCTCAACGTCTTGTCCACAACCTTGCAATTACTAAGCCAGGAATAAGAAAATAATAATAATAATAATAATTAAAACTGCAAGGAAATGTATGTCAGGAAGTAATAAGTTATGATTGTAAGAAATTAACTGAATGTGTTCTTTTATTAAATTTGATGTTACATTAAAAATAAAAAAAATTTAAACACTTAAAAATAAACTTTATTTTATTTAAATATGAGTAAACACAATAATTAAGATAAGCAAAACTCCTCTCAGGCTGACCACAACTAAAAAAATAATATAAAATGCTATTCTTTGCAGCTATATCAACTATTATAGAAAAAAAAAAACTCAGTAGCGCAACAGTCCATGGTGGGCCAAAGCCTATTTTGCAGAGGTGCATGAACAAATATTCCAGTCAGGTGGTCAGCTTGACGCGAAACCCTCAGTGTTTAGTTCCCAAGCAAGCTTGGTATTCATTTATCGACACACTGAAGGTATTAAAGGCTGAGCCGACCTTGCCCGGCCCAGGGATTGTACCTCGGACCTGTGGCGTGGAAGCGCGATATGCTACCACTCGGCCACTGGGCCTCTTAACAACTATTATACATTATTCGTTTTGTTTAAATTTATCAAACATTATTATAAGTACAGGTCTCTGAAAGTTAAAGTCTAACTAGTTTTTTTTTTTATTTGTCTAATTTAAAAAGTAAATGACCATAAAAGGTGAAATTTGGAAGAACAGTGCTTGAAACAGTTATTAATTGAAATTTATATAATTTTATCACTAAGCATGGCTTACAAATACAGAATTATATTTTTTCGAAAGTCCTTAATTTGTTAAAAAAAATTTCAAACATTTGCAAGCAAAACAACAAATAAGAAGTACAGTCGGACCTCTATATAACGAAGTTGATAAATCCCGGAAAAAAGTTCGTTATATGGAAAATTCGTTATATAGAGGTTCATCTCTTAATACACTTTATAAACCACTTAAGACAAATTTTAAATTCATAAACACTATATATTAAAAAAAAGTAATTATTCACACTTTTTTGTAAATTAATATATGTTTATTTTATATATTTTACCCATCATAAAAGATTCAAAGAAAAACTGCAAGGAAAACAAGAAAAAATTGTCGAAGAATTCACTGTATTTTCAATATTAGGAAAATAATTCAAAACGAAAATTAATGAATTTCAAGGACATTTTATAATTTAAAGCATACAAGTAATATTAAACATACATTATTTTATAATTAGAACACGGGGAAACGGGACAACTCCACTGAGGGTAAAAGAGGATATCGAAGATGTTTCTAGTGAACTGGGCAATGGGGGTTGAAGGTTGCACTTCTTGGATGAAACGTCCAGAACTCTATTGCTCTCGGTGAGTTAGAATCTAATAAAACCAGTTCAAGATTTATAACCACCATAAAATGTGTTAAAGAGAGAATAACTTGAAATTTTTCAGAAATACTTTTAAAAAAAGGGTGAAAAAAAATTGAATCACACACAAAAAAAGTTCGTTATATAGAAAATGCACTTCGCTATAGAGAGGTTAATTTACGAAGAAAATTGTGAAATGTTCAAGGTTCCAGGAAAAAGTTCGCTACATAGAAAAATTCGCAATATAGAGGCTCGTTATATAGAGGTTCGACGGTATTTCCACCCCTACTTCTAAGTGCTCCAAATCTGTATTCTTTAACATTTGGTATTGACAATAAATAGATAAGATTTTAGTTAATTTATATAACTGGTCTGATCTAGTCTGTGACTGATACTATTATGGTCTACTGCGATCTGATTCTACTGTGGTCTGGTTCTATTCTATTATATAACTGTGGTCTTTTTATTTCATACTAGCTAGTATACCCGTTTATCGGGCGCACGGGTGAATTTAAAAATTAAGCAATACAGACTAAAGGATAAAGAAGTTTTTAATGAGTTAATTTTACGTGAATTGTAAATTAAACAAAAAAGAGCTTTTTGCATATCTCAGCTGAACAAAAAAACCATGTTCGCTAAATTTTAAGTCTTTAGATATAATAGCTGAATGTTTTTTGTTTTTTTTTAAATTATTTATGAAGCCCCGTAACTTTCTTGTGGGTTGAGTTTTGAAAACCCCCCTACCTGCTCAGCAAAAGTAACACATTGTTACAAATTTTGTGTAATAAACGCTTAAAATAGTGTAAATAATTTGTATCTGGATGTGTAATACGTTAATATTACTTTCTGATGCATTTATTTTATGTTAAATAGCTGTTACCCGCGATTTCGTCCACGAGGAATTTAACAGAAAAATGTTTATTCACTTCGCAGAGTTTACGAAAACTTAATAATTATGTATTCTACGTAAAGAAATACCTATGCTATAAGTATAATGTCATTCTTCTACTTTGAAAAATCTATGTTTCTTTCTTTGTTTTTTGTTGAGAAGGGGTGAAAGGGACTCATGACCTTTGACACTGTCGATGGGGTGAGGACTAAAATCATTAGGATCAAAATAGGTCTAAGTAGCAGTAGGATGAAACGCGAACATAATGAAGCCGCAGGGAAGGGGGTTAAAGAGACGCATGACCTTTGACAATGAAGTTAGGATGTAAAATCATTAGGATCAAAGGACATGAAAGGGAAATATCGCCAGTGGCAGCAACCTAATCAAACAAAAAATGTTTAATATAACTGCTTGAAATCGTTGAGACAGAAGGCTCACGATATAAAATAATCCCTATTGATTAAAAATAGTCCCTAATGAATAAAAATATACCCTAGTAAAATAAATAATCCCTATTTGAATCGGATATTACTCACTATTTCATTGGCTTTAATTTTATTTTCTCGGAACTCTAATTTTTTTTTCTAAAATAAAAGTAGCCTAAGTTACTCCTTATAACATTAGCTATCTGCCAGTGAAAATTCCGTCAAAATTGGTCCAGCCGTTTCTGAGATTAGCCGGAACAAACAGACAGACAGATCGACACACAGACAGACAAAAATTTTAAAAACTGATTTTTTCATATAAGTACCGTATATACTTTTAAATGCATGTAGTAAAAAGCTGTTAATTTCAAATTACAAACAGACACTTCATTTTTATTTATATGTATAGATGTTTCAAAATGCATGAATTCCGCATAGTCAGTTTAGAGCTAATTTTAAAAAAGAAACAGATTTTTGTTTTTATATTCAAATTTCAAATGTACTTCTGAATGAATTCTGATTATAGCAAACATCAAAATATGTAAATCATAATTGTCGCAAGTAAAAAAAATATTTTTTAAAAATTTGTTAATGATTTATAATTGTGATTCATTGCTTTTTATATTTTGAGCATTGCTTTATTATTTTGAGGAATTCTTTTTGGTATTTAGTAAAAAAAAATTAAGTAAAAAAGAAAAGTGATGGAAATAGAATCTATGGTGATTGTAATAAAATGGTTTTTTGTTTCAAAAAATTTAATTCTTGTAAGTCAAAACAAATAATGGTTTGCCTCTTTTTTAACATTCTTTTAATATTTTAGTGAAATTTTTGCAATCACTTTTTTAATTTTTTTTTTTTTTAAAAAAAACCCTCTTTTTTAAGGAAAAATGCTAGACTGCTTGTAATTTACTGTAAGATTATCATATCTTTATCTGTAAACAAGCTCACAGAAAAAAAAGCTTATCTTAAGAGTGAATGATATATAACAGTGGTCTTCAAATTGTGTTCCACGGAGTCTTGGGGTTTCAAGAGTTGCAATGAAAAATCGGAAAGAAAATTATGAAAGTCTATGAGAATGGATTCATGTTCTCTATGAAGTTTATATAACCGCAATTATCTTAAATTAATCTCAGAAAATTTTATTTGTATATAATAACTTTATTTTGTAATTGTAATGCTTTTATTATAATATAATAAAAGAGCATTAAAACATTTTTTCTTTATATGTACTACCTACTAGATTGCGAATATTCTATTACTTACTATCCCAGGTTCCACGAAATAATTTTATGCTCAATAGTACAATGTTTTGCTAAACTAAACATATAAAGGCAAAATGAAATTTTTTTCATTTGAGGGGAAAAACCCATAATGATAGAGAGAGAACTTTACATATCAATACATTTGACGTTAAAATGTAAATTTAAGCAAGAACAGCTCCTAAATGTTAGGTTGCCCATTCACGAAAAATACACCCGATTCTTTACATAGCTATAAATATTTTAATGCCATTCAGAGCGATTTATTTAAGAGAAAAATATTCCTCTCTGAACACATGAGTGGCTACAAAAACAAAATATAAAAACGTAAATAAAAAATATAAATGCGACCGCAAATAGCTTCAATATACGTATCTAGACTTCGACAGCTGGTGTAAAAAAATGCAAGCGCATATTCCAGTAATTAAATATAGTGCATGGGTAGGTGACACTTGGATCACAAATTAATATTATTAATGGGAATCAATTATATTAGAGAACTACATTACATTTTTTTAATAACAAATACAATATTTTTTTTAAAGTTGTCTTTACGTAAATTACCTACAAAATGTTGCTCGACTTCAAATATTATTTTAAGATATATTCTAAGTGTGTTGGGAATGAGGTTCCTCGAAAACACTTTATAACTCAAAGGATTCCAAGAGTCCGAAAAATTTGAAGACCTCTGCTATATAAGATGCTTATTAAAAACTTAGGTAAACTTTAACTCTGGACTTTGTTTTTGTTAACGTTTATTCTTTCTAGTTCTTTCTTGAAGGATATTTAGTTCTAAAACATTTGTTATTCCTCACAATAAATAAAGAATTAAAGAGAGAGAGAGAGAACACAGGATATTAAGAAATAATAGTACAACTAATATCGTGGCGAAACAACACTTCATTAAAAACGGAAGTAACACACACCTGCTATTTTTCCTTTCGGAAAAACGTTGACGACTTAGTATCTGGTATCCGAATAAAAAAAAAAAAACGAACAATATGAATTAAATAGAAACATCTAAGCACATATTACGCTAGAGCATGAATTATGTTTTTTGGTAACATGTATAACAAGCTCCCTTTATTTTTTTTCCTGCGGTTTTGAATGTTGATTTTTTTTTTCTTTTGTAATAATTTATGAAGTATTATAGTATACACTTGAAACTGAATGAAAAAAAATTTAGATTTTTCCCAGACCACACTTGTTGAATCATGATCTAAAGTTATAATGAGTTACAGTTCAATGCTAAAAAAATAACTTTTGAGCAAGTTACTTTCTTACTAATTATTACGAAGATTTATTTACTCTTTATCATTATTTTTTTTTTCAGAACTTAGATAAGACCATTTAAAATTATTCAAAAACACTAGATATTGCCAACAGTTCATTTACTAAATATTTTTGTAAATTTAAAATAATCTATAGAAATTATTAAACAATCCGTTTGAAAGATGAAACGCTGGACGAGCTGTGTTTTTTACAAAAGCACAAGAAAAGATTTTTTTTAAAAATTTTATTATGTACTGTTTTTAAGATGAATTAAGCACTGATTTGATTTGTTTCAACAAATAAAAAAATTAAACCAATTTTTAATTATGTTTTCATTTTTATTAAGTAATTTCAACTATGCTAATGTGTAAGTATTTTTCATAAATAGTTCAATCCTAATCCCAGAACCAATCTTGGGGTTTGGATAATTCAATCCCGAAATCCCGGGATTGAAAATATAACACGGGATTGCAAACCCTACTACAAAAATTGTTTTTCTAAACCGATATTTTTCCGCTTGGATTGAAAACCGGCTCAAAAGCGTTCTAATTCACACTCACTGTGAAGGACACTGCTAAAACAATGCACCTTTCATAACCGCAAGTATCAGAATATACCGATAACAAATCAGGTCTTGATCTTTAATGTTTCTTAATCCTAATCATCAACAAAGAAGAATATTACTGTTTTTTTTGTTCAATAAAAAAAAAATATTTTTTTTGATGTTATCACAAAGTTGCAATCAAAAATGTTGCAGTGACACACGCAGTGCACGAAATGATTCGGCTGACGTAACATTAGCTTTTCAAGGTTGCGCACGTAATTATACTGCCCTTTCATTCAACGGGTTTATGATCGAGGGGAATGTACTCGCGCGCGAATGGACTGGTCCTTATTTAAAATGTTGTTATCAAATGTAACTAATTGCAAAAGATTTCACACTTTGTTGGGGCAGTTTTTGCTTATTAAATTACAGAAGATAGAATACATCTTACCCTTGAACACAGTTTTTAATGAAAAAAGAATGTGAATTATTTTTTTTCCTTCTATTTAATTATATTTCAAAATACAGTTGAACCGCCATATAACGAACCTCTTTTTTGCGAATTTTTCTATATAACGAACTTTTTCGTGTGATTCAATTTTTTGTCACCCTATGTTTTAAGTATTTCTGGACATTTCAAGTTATTCTCTCTTTTAACACATTTTATAGTGGTTATAAAGGAAGTTTTGGTAGATTGTAAAGATGTGAGGCGTGTATATATTATGAAACAAAGCATTTTTTCAATTAAAAAAAAAGTTCAAATAAAATTAACAGATTTTATGAGTAATTAAATTTAAGAACACATGTGGTTATGTATGTTTAGAATCTCTAGTTATAATATAATGTATGTTTAAAATTACTTGTATGATTTGTATTAGAAATTGTCCTTAAAATTCATTAATTTTAATTTAAAATTATTTTCTTCATGTTGAAAATGTAGTATATTTCTCGATATTCTTTTTTTTTATTATTGTTGTTTTTTTCCTTGCAGTTTTTCTTTCTTTCTTTTTTTTCCCCTGATGGGTAAGATATATAAATATTAATTTATAAAATGGTGTAAATAATTACTTTTTTTTTAATATATAGTGTTTCTAAATTTAAAATTTGCCTTATGTGGTTTAAAAAGTTTATTAAAAGACAAACCTCTATAAAACGAATTTTCCATGTAACGAACTTTTTTTCGGGATTTAGCGTCTTCGTTAAATAGAGGTCCGACTGTATTTTCTTTTTTCTTAAAAAAAAAAACATTGTGTATGAAGTGTACAGAGAGTATGAGTCCGGTACACGCGTGGAGAACATAAGAGTGATTGTGTATTTATCGCTGTCACTAATTATTAAAATGCTAATTGTTTGAATTTTGTTGCTTTATATTGTTCAATGCAGCGGACGCCCAACCAGTGGTCTAGAATCCACTGAAGGTCAGAGACAAATTTTTGACGGTCCGCAGAAAAATTGGGACATTATTTATATTTATATCAAGATTCAGTTTTAAAAATGAAGATTAACAAAACGTACTATGGAATATAGATTATAATTTTTTTTAAAAAATTTAACTACTACTTTTAGAGAAATTTATTCTAAGTTAATCGACTTTTTAGCTACTTTTGTAGGTGAATCTAATGGCATTTGAAAGTAAGAGTTGGCAACCATGGTTAATTGGCGGTATCTCACTTCAGATCGTTGGTATTGCTTTGGGTTGGCGGTTTATTTTCTTGTTTTTCTTCAATTTATTTTTCAGTAATATGGAAATGTAAATAGAGACATAAATAAGGGGACGATACTTACAGTGCACTTAATGAAGATTAGAAATAGAAATGATTATATATTAGTTTATAAACGCACGTACTAGGTATCTGTTGAAAAAAGTAAGATTTTCGTACTTTTCATATAATTTTTCAATGTCAACGAAATATGTATGTTAGTGAAATGTTTACAGTGTTTTAGTCGTTACTCTCTCATAATATTTAAAACTGTATAATCAGCGTCATGCAGTAGCCATATTAAAAAGACAATAGATCTTTTTTTCCCCCTTTCAGTTATCGTAGAATAAATAAATGTTGAAAATAAAAATTTGATATCATCACCATAATGTTTAACAGAAAATAAAAGTTAAAATGTTTTTTTTTAATTTTAAAGGTTTTGTGAATAGGATTTTTAAAACTCTCTGTGTGTTCCATTTTTTTTTTTACTTTTTTTCAGTTGATTTTACCTTATAATCCTTTTTTTTTTGATTATTATTATATAAATGTATTTACCTTTTCTTTTTTTTTTTTCTAAATTTACATTAGTAGTCCGCCTAATATAAAATTAAAAATTTGGTCCTCTATGAAGTTTTAAAGGTTGGCGGACGTTGGCTTAGTGAAAATATACTTAATTCAAACCTTTTATGTTTAAAAAGCAAATGTTTTTTGTTTGTTTGTTTATTTCTATCATTAACTCCTTCAATTAAAAAATAAAAACAGAAGAAAATTTCCACCCAAACTGATTTGATTAAAATAGCATTCTTATAATTAAAAAAAATTAATTTTCATCTGAATTTCTATAAGAAAAAAAAACCCGTTTTAATTTTTCGTTATTATTGGCTTTCGTTATTT